>JANHFO010002921.1:133678-145597 GCA_032468095.1 Pareas carinatus | reverse complement strand
CGCTCCGCGGGACGCTCCAAAGCCAGCTATATTCAAGCGTCCCGCGGAGCGATTCTCCCCCTGCGGGGTGCCGAGAACGCTCCAGTCCAAGCAGAGGGGTGACTCCCCCGCTGTGGAGCTGCCGACGGAGCGATTTCCATGTGTGCTGGGAGCCGCTAGCAAATTGATGGAATGGATGGCTGCTTCCTCCGCCATCCATTCCATCCATTTGCGAGCGGGATGGAAGCAAGAAAGCAGGAAAAATATATATTATTCCTGTTTTCCCCCTCTAAAAACGTGGTGCGTCTAATGGTCAGGGGCGTCCTATAGAGTGAAAAATACGGTATATATGTAAGTGGCCAAGATTGGACACCTGTGGTCTAGCCACATTAGCAAAGAAGTGACTTCAACCTTTTTCAAAACAATTATGTGAATCTGATCATTTTTGGAGATCTTTCTTGAAACGAACAGTTTTTGCTACAGAATATCTTCTGTGCAACCCATCCTTTACCCAGGGACCTTTTCTTGGAATCACCAGTGCTGGCAAAAGATGGTCAAAAAAGACATGGGAGCAGCTTCTCCAATGCAAACTCCACCCCTTTTGTACATGCATGTGACAAGCTGTTTTTGGTTGCAATCCATGTACACATTTGTAATAAGCACTATTGAAATCAAATGCTCTTACATCTCAGCAGACCTATATTAGATTGTACCGTTGGTATTATTTCTGCTCAGGAATCAATTTTTTTTTTACTCAGTAGTTGTCAAGACATTTGAATGATATCTTCCAAGTGACCTCAGTATTTGTAGAAAGCATTTGAATTTAAGCAGACCAGTTCTTTCTTGCTGGAAGTATTCCTTGACCTACAGCTATTCATTTAATGACAATTCAAAGTTACAACAGCGCTGAAAAAAGTTACATGACCATTTTTCACACTTTGCAGACCATTGCAGCATGGATGGATCCATATGGGGGTGAATGTTTCTCTGAAGGAAAGAGTAGCTCTTAAAGAGATGACATGATATAGCACTGATCCAATATTTGAGGGGCTGACACAAAGAAGAGCGTGTGTGTGTGTCAGCCTATTTTCCAAAGCACTAGAAGGCAAGACAAAAAACAATGAATAGAAACTAATCAAGGAGAGAAGCAACCTAAGAACTAAGGAGAAATTTCCAAACAGTGAAAACAAGTAACCAGTGAAACAGATTACCTTCAAAAGTTGTAGGTGCTCCATCATTGGAGGCTTTTAAGAAGAGACTGGACAGCCACTTATCTGGAATGATATAGGGTATCCTGCTTGAAGGGGGGGGCATGGACTAGAAGACCTTCAAGGTGCCTCCCAACTCTGTTATTCTGAGATAGTAGTTTGCCTTCTCAAAAAAGAAATCACTGGATTCTAATGAATGGAACACTTTTGGTTTAGTGTATGAGTTTCCCTTTTTACGTAAAGCTATTCAGAAGATGGTTGGCTTTCAGTTCCAAAAATCCCTTAGAAAATGCATGAACTTCATAATTTTTTAGTCAGGTTCAGACGTGATTATAGTACTGGAGTTGCATTGGTTGTACTTGTTGAGAACTCCTTGTGGGCTGAGGATGGGATCTCTCTGTGATTTATGAAACTATGGTATCCATATGAGCCACCGTAGGGAATTAGGAGTAGGGGACACCCTTTTGTGCTGATTCTCTTCTTTTTTTAAGGGGCTGGTGAATGGGAAAGCACTAGACTTCTACCTTGTGGGGTATCATGTCTTTATTTTCTCCCCGCTTCTGTTCTGCATCTACATGAAACCATTAGGGAGGTCTTCTGTGAATAAAAGAAAAATATCATTAATGTGCCGATAATGTTCAAATTATACAGCTCCACTTCTGGCTGATTAAGTGATATTGTCAGAATTCTTTCCCAATGCCTCTAAATGCTGTGGAATATGAATGGGGAAGGACACAGTTTAACTAAACTCTAGCAGCATTGAGTAGATGAGGGAAATTTCAGCTTAGAATGGCATAGCATTGCTTCAGATGAAGTCAGTTCAAAATTTGGAGCCTTGCTTATGGAGCAAATGGCAGCTATGGCTAAAAGGACCTTCAGATTGGTGAGCCTGATCTATGTGGTGGAATGAGGTATAGGGTTTGTGTGTGTGTGTGTGCATATTATATGGATGTTCTGCCATTGTTTTAACTTTTGATTTTGGACACTTAACAGATTGTTAGCCACCCAAAGATATGAGAACAAAATAGGTGGCCATATACTGTAAATTGATTAAATAAATAAATAAATAATGTTTGATAGGCAGCTTCGACATCTTATATCCTAGAAGCTCAGAAGCCTTTGTGTTTTTTTTTAAATTGGAGTCTGCATGTTATGTTAATTTAATATGCAAATTAATATCTTTCTCTAGACTAGGCAATTTTAAATGAGCTACTCTTTTATTTTTGGATGGCACAGTATAACTTTCAAAGTTATGAACCCTTGACTACTCAGGTTCAGTGCCACTATAGATTATGGTTATTTTTAATATAAAGCAGAAGTAGATGAATAGCTCAAAGTTCTTTTTTCATAATAAAAAAATAATAAGATAGTTTACATTTCTAAATATCCAAAAATTTCTAAGAAGGTATAGGATATTTTAAAAAAGATCAGTAGGAGAAAACAAAAATGTAATTGCTTTTAATTTAAAATAATTACAGGTTCTTCCTTAATGACTTAGCAAACATTTAGAGTTCTGATGGCTGAATCCCCCTCTGCAGTCACGTGATTGCATTTTGAGCACTTGACAACTGATTCACCTTTATGGATTGCAGCATTCCATAATCACATGACTGATTTGCAGTATTTTTTGCCAGTTTCCAGTCTTTTTGGCTGGTTTCTCACAAAATGTACTCTTAGAAATATGTTGATTGGCTTATAGTGACATTTTCTTAATGATTGCTGCAAAAAAGTCTTACAAATCCGGTCCAGTCACATGGGTGCCCTGACTTATGACTGTCATGACTTACAATGGAAATCCTAGGCTCCATTACAGTTGTAAATCAAGGACTTTCTGTACATATGCTGTGTGCATGTGTGCATAAATGTAAATAATATTTCCCCAACCTGGGAAGTTTTCGGTAGAACTAGGAAGAGTTTTAAAATAAAACTGGATTACTCTGTGAATAAATAATATAACGTTTTCAGAATCTGATGTTAAGTATACTGGGAGAGTTTATATAGCACTCCTCTAGTTGTACTGCCGTACTCTTACAAAATCATTTTTAATAAATGAAATATAGTCACTTTTTTCAATGCTACATAGGAAAACAAGTGAAAATTACACCCCCATATTATCCAATGTTTTCCCTCTTTGAGCGTCAACCATGGGGAACTTTCCACCTGATTCATGATAGATTGACCTTCTCCTTTTGATCACTCTGAAAAAAGCCTTCCAACTTTTGGATTTATGCTTTCCTTAAAGTAGAAAAGCACCAGTCTGTAGATTTATAATGAAAAGCAATTAACAACTTCCTCCCCTAGCCAGCATATTTCTCCAGAAATAATAGCAGCTGCTGCTTATCTTGGCTCTTAATTATGAGAACTACAATTCCACCTTCTCTCTATTCAGATTGTATCTTCATAATCTCCCCTTCATTGTTCTCTCTTTCAGCTGGAGAACTAAGGATTTGTGAGGAGAAACCAGTCTTACTCTCATTACCTCATCAACTATTAAGACAGGGGCCTCCAACCTGTTAGATCACATGGAGATTAATTTGCTCTGTTTTCAACAGTAAGACTTAGGACTTCAGGTTTTCCCTAACTGTGACACAAAAACATGGTGCTAAATCATTTCAAAATTTCATTGCTACTCTACCAAGTGTTGGTCTGCAGTGTATTTCTTTTTTAATGTATTTATTAGCTAAATACAGATATGAAGAAAAAGAATGGACAAAGCTATAAAAAAAGAGCAGGAGGGAAAAGCTTTAGAAAGCTACTTCCTGAATGTGTTTTGTGAGTGCTGTTCCTTTACTGTTGATACTTGGTCCTAAAAGGCAAAAGTTATCCACCATATCACTATTTCCCTTTTCATTTCTAAGGCCATTGGTTGCCATTAGTTTCATCTTCTATAGGCTAGTCCCATTTTTTCACTGTGTTCCTTGATTTTCATTACTAGAACTTTCAATAATTTTTAGCTACCAGTTCGAAGTTTAAAAAAGAGGGAAACAGAAAGTTAGCTTAAAAAACTAAAACTATCAGAAATAAAGATAGATGAGAAATAAGAAGAAAAAGAGAGAAAAGAATAACAAAATAGGGGGGAAAATGAAAGTACTCAACAAGTTCCACTTCCATTGTACAATTTTAGACTTCTAATTTTATATTAATATATAATACATTCAGTTTTTAAATTAGTGAAATGAATCTAGGACAGCAAAGACAGCAGTGGCAATAGGGAATATGTCAAATGTTTTAGTTGTACATGTTGTCATTCAATCATTTTATATAAGTTATTTATTATTACTTTATTAGTTTCTCAGTTGCCCTGAAAACCAGTTTGGTGTAGTGGTTAAGGTGTCAGTCTAGAAATCAGAAGACTGAGTTATAGTTATAATTCCAGTCAAAGCTAGTTGGGTGACCTTGGGCTAGTCACTCTCTCCAAGCCCTAGGAAGAGAGCAATGGCAAACCACATCGAGAAAACCTTGGCAAGCAAACTACAGTATGTCTGTCTACTATCAGTGCTGAAAAATAACCAAATCCATATTATAGCTAGAATTAAGAATTTGCCAGAGGCTCAAGAGTGCTAGATAATAACACTCTCGCTATAAACAATGTAGTTTTCATTCCACTATGTTATTGAAGTTGATAAGTATGCCCAATCATATTCTTTACAATCAGGAAAAAGAACACCTTCATTGACATATAGGAGCTGAAACTGTAATAGAAGTATCTTGGTTGTTTGTTCCTTCCATTACAAATTAAGTATTAAGTTATTAATCTGCTTAAAGTATTTAAGTAGAACCAATATGGCTGTAGCTTTACATCAGGGGTATCAAACTCAATTTCATTGCTGGGCTCTTGGACTGCTGCTGTGGCCATCACAAGCCACTCTTCCCCCCTCCCCCCGCACAGCCATCGGTGCCCCGTCGTGGACATTGGTGCCCCCTGTGACTCCTGGTGCCCCCCATGACCCCTGGGATGCCTGTGGCAGGCCACATGTAGAACAGGGGGACAACTGGGGTGCCCATCGAGATGCCTACAACAGGCCGTGTGTGGGGCATGGGGCATTGGGGCACCATTTGAGAGACTCACGGCAGGCTGCGCGTGAGATGGGGGGGTGGCTGAGGTGCCTTCCAGGAGACTCGCAGCAGGCTGCATGTGGGGCCGGGGGCGACTGAGAGGCCCATTGGGATGTCATGGTGAGCCTCCCAGCCACCTCCATCCCCTTATGCTATGAGCCTTCCAGGAGGCGTCCCAACATCCCCTGTCCCACATGCAGCTTGCTGTAGTAGTCCCAGTGGTCCATTTGGTGGGCTCATCTACCTCCGTGGGTCTTCTGGCGGGCCTTCTGGCGGGTTCCACCCACCTCCGTGGCCCACATGTGACTAAAGTGGGCTGGAGCTGAGGCAGTGAGGGCCAGTCCCTCTCTGTCTCCAGGGCAGCACCGTGGGCCAGATGGACACAGGGGCCCATGGGCCTTGTGTTTGACATATATGCTCTACATGATCTTATCCAGAAAAAAATATTTAAATATATACGAGCCTTGCTGCAATTTTCATTTTCACCACACTGAATCTTTCTCACTTCCTAATATCACCTCTTTCGCTAAAGGATACAAATTGAAACATTCTTATCCACTAGACAAAACATTTTCTTAGGGGTAGCAATAGCTTTGTTTCTGACAGATTCCAGAAAATAAACAAAAACTAAATTTGACGTACATCCTTCAGAGCCCTTTTATCATGTAGGCTAGCTAGCTAGCTGTTTGCTTGCTTGCTTGCTTATTTACTTACTTAATGTCTATAGCCACCCAACTAATCAGGTAGCAGGACCCTTTACACATAATGAGCCCCAGGCTCATGCACATAGCCCAGTTTTTAAACATTTGTGAAAAGCCAAGAAGATTGGGACCATTCTAATTTCTGAAGGGAGAATTTCCCATAAGGCAGGGGCCAAAGCAGAAAAAGCCAGTCTTCTACTTCTCACTAGTCAATACTCTGGTTTACAGGATCTGCAGCATGCCTAATCTGTTGGATTGGATTGGATGGGTAAAAACTCTTGGAAAAAGAGAGTAACCCAGTCCCAAGCCATGTAAGACTTTAAAGGTGACAGCCACTACCTTGAATTGCACCGGAAACACACTGGCAGCCAGCGCCGCACACAAAGTAGTGTTGTTAAATGTGCTGTATAGCTGACAGAATGTATTACTTGTGCAGCCACAATGTTAAATATTTTTTAATTTTTTTAATATATATCCAGAATAGTTGTCCTATAGCTACAATTTCCACACATTTAGATAAAAGTACTTTGGCAATCACTGAAGAAACCCCAACTATTTTCTGTATACAAAAGCTTTTATTCAGATTCAATTATAAGCATTCCCTGAATTTTATTGATTTGTCTTATATTGGGAATGCTAAGGACTCCAGCACAAATTAAAAATCAGGGGAAATCCTCTCAGAATTTAGCTTCATGCAGTTTTCTGAATCAGAGTCCAAAACTGATTCTACAATCAAACATTCCCAGCCATTGCAGAGTCTTCTAATTTTTTACTCTTATTTCCTTCTGATTAAGTTGTTTAAGGTCTCCAAGAAAAAAGCATATTTCTATTGGCTGCATCACATTATATGGGTAATGCTGACAGTACCAATATTTATAGCATGGCAAAAGTAATCATATTAATAGTGGTTAATATGAAATCAAATTACTATTGGCACTTTAAAAAATAGTGAAATGTACATTAACATCTCATTAAAATCTAAATAGAAGCATTTCAAAAGCAGCTCAATAGAGTGTGAGGCTTCAGAAATAATAGAGATATTTGACTATTAGGCACTGATTGCAGAATATCAATATACTGCCTGCCTAGCCTATGAATGAACAGCATATTATTTTTTAATTGGTTGTAAAGCAGTATGTGATTTAAAACATGGAATTAATTACATGCAGATCTTTTAAAGGTCCATTACATCAAATTATATTATGAAAGTTGAACAAGCACCTTCATCTTATATATATATATATTTCTATTCTGCTCTTGAAACTGTGTTATTATCTTAGCAGCTAGCCATCAACTATAGTTTAAACAGCCAACCAGAAGAAATATAGAATATTTCTGTTGAAGGCTGTGGTCTTTAAGTAGTTATCTACTGGAAACTATGGCTGGATCAGAGCCAATAATGGAAAAGGTCATTTATTCTCTTTCATAATCTCTCTCTCTCTCACCCACACAAGCTAGCCTTGTATTAAGTGTAACATTATAAAATTATTTTTTATAACATGACAATACTACATAGAAGAGAATTTGATCAATAAAAATAGATGGTTTTGTATTGCTTTATTTAAAAAAATGATAAAAATAAAATAGATTTGTAAATCAATTTGCCCTGGATTTGAAAGCAAATTCATTTAGTTGTTCCCTTTTAGTTGAACTAGAAACTATTGAGTGAAATTTAGAGGATATTAAACAAGATCTCTACAACACATTTGTTGAAGATACAGTAAATATAATCTCATTTAGATGTCTGAAAACTATTAGATGAATGTTGATTGATCTGGAACTTAGGTTTTTTTTCCTGAAGGAGCCTGAAACCAGCACCTTTTCTGACTAACAAATTTTATTAAAAGAAGTAAGCTTTTGTGAGCTGTAGCCTATTTCTTTAGATGCATAAAGTAACTGGACTGATACAGGTTGAAACTGACTCAATAATCATCTCATTAATCAATTATTAATTGTATAGTATTAAAAACAAATTGCTCTTGTTGAGACTTTCTGAGATTGCTGGAAATCTTTCGATGTGAGTTCAGCAATCTCTTGCCCAGTGGTGAAATTCAAGTCCCATTTTTCCCAGACAGGCGTTTTGACATCTGCTAAAGAGGGTCCTGTGAGGTTGAATGCTAATGTCTTTGTTTGAGTCCTGATGTCAAATATGTGTCTATTAAATCTTTTGTGCAAAGTTTGTCCTATTTGTCCTATGTAGAATCGAGGGGGGCATTGCAGGCAGATGATGCTTTATATACTATTAGAAGAAGAACATATGAAGGTGGGTCTAATCTTGTGCAAGTACGTTTTGGGCCAATGATGAATCTGTTGGTGTACTTTTGGGGGCAAAGCAGCCATTTGGATTTCCTGCAGGTCTGGTTTCCCTGTTAACATCATTGCCCTATTGTTTTGCCTTGCTTGTGAGAATCTTCTTCAGATTAGATGGTTGTTTGTATGCAAATATGAGCCTGTTGCTCAGTGTCTGAGAAAATGCAGTGTCATTATCCAATGTGAACTGTAGCTTAATAATAATAATAATATGTTTGAGTACTTTGACCTATGAGTTGTACATGACAACCAGTGGTGCTCTGTTTTTCTGTTTTGATGGCCTGTCTTTTAAAGGTCTATGGCTTCAGAGATGCTTCGCTGTTTAGCTAAAACCTTGAAAATATAAAAATGCAAATAGCTTACTAAGGGGCTGAAGTTGCAGACTAAAACCCTGCTTAGTGGGAAAGAACAAGTTGACCTCTGACTGTTACTCAAGGCTTTCTGACTAACACATATCAAAGGTTAAAAGTGCTAGGTTGCTATGAAAATGGTTCAAGTGGACTCTGATGTCAAGAGGTAATAATGTCTTTTTCCTGTAAGCAAGATCACTGGGTACGTTTTGCCTCGTTCTTCTCTTAGTGGATAGAACTTTGCATTCTGTCTACTGACCAGCTCACTAAAGGTGGCTCAAATTGTTCATGTGATTTCTACTCATTAATTGGGTTGGGAGATTTCGTCTTCAGCATTCAGGCACATATTTCTACCATAAGTTGAGGAGGTGTGAGGGAGTACAAATTCACACAGATTGGTGGCAAGATATGCTGTTTTGACATCAAAGATAATGTTCTCAATGGATTGTCTTGAAATCTATGTTTATGGGAGATATTGGTACAATCACAACTGGGACCAGCAGCTTCATTGCTAAGTGATGCAGTTAAGCAGAACATCACTGGGCCAAAATGGACTCTTTAGATTAGCTGAATGTGTGGCCAGATATGTTCACAATATTATGGCTGGTTTGTGGAGTCTTCCCATTCCGGTAAGTGGATGCTTGTAGAAGCTTAGAGAGGTTCCCTATCTTTCTCTCTTTGGTTGTGTAGGTTTCTTGTTTTTGTCCAATATAAGTCACGATCTAGTTGAAATTCCAGGGGAGAGATAGCATCAGCTATTAACTCTTGGTTGTAAATGAGGTTATAAATGTTTGGCATAATCTTTGGCAATAGTTTGTAATATGTAGGCTGCAAGGGGTCTTCATTTTCAGTCCTTTAGGAATGATTGCATCTTATTTGAATTTGGTTAGGAAAATAATGCCTGTTGATGTGTACCAATTTCTTGATGGGTTTTATAGCTCTTGACTTGAGGCTTTTTGTTGTTGATACTGTAGGAGAAGAACTGTGTTAGTCTATGGTGGTATAAACTCAAAAGGAGTCTGCTAACATCTTTTCTGAGTAATAAATTTTATTAAAATGCATAAGCTTTGAGGTGATCTTGGAAGGTCTCAACAAGCACAATATTAATTATCAAGATATTTGTAATTTGTCTCTCATATAACCTGTATGCATAACTTATCTATTTTCCCACTTTCCCCCACCCCAACTTTATCCCAGTTAAATCCTACATCATTCTAGCCAGTTTTGCATGTGATGAGGTAAGCCGTAGCTCATGAAAGCTTATGCCTTTTAATAAAATTTGTTAATTGGAAAAGGTGCTACTAGTTACTTTCTGAGCTTTTGCCACAGTAGACTAACACAGCTCTGCTCCTCCAATTGTTGACTATTTTTCCTTCCATGTTAAAACACAAAGTAAACCAAGGCTTATAGATGGGAGAAAATTATATAATAACGATGTCAAATATTTCTGACTTTGACCTGTTTAAAAACAAGTATTGTGTGCTTGGGAAACCATTATCCAGGGTAGACATTATGGATTCAGTTGTTAGAATAAAGAGCTGGGCTGCAATAGGCATCAGACTTCACTATGAAAAGACTTTAAACAATGCAACAGAGTAATTTAAATAAAAACAGAGTAGTTAAAGTAGGAATAAGGTATTTTTGTTCAGTTCAGTGATTTTCATCAGTTCCAGACAGTATGGCCAGAACTTACAGATATGGCAGTCCAGCAACATCTGAACACTTATGTGTTATCCATGTCTGTTTAGTGGTGATGAAATAAATTGATTGTATTTATTTATTTATATTTATTTATTTATTTTCATTCAGTCATGTCCGATTCTCGTAGACTGCCTGGACAAGTCCCTGCAGTTTTCTTGGCAAGGGTTTTCAAAAGTGTTTGCCATTGCCTCCTTCCTAGAACTGAGAGAAAGTGACTGGCCCAAGGTCACCCAGCTGACTTTGTGTCTAAGGAAGGACTCACTCTCTCTCAGTTTGTAATCTCCCTTAATCACTACACCTAACTGGGCCTCTGTGATATGTATAACCAGTTGCAAATGCCAAGAATCTAGGGTTTGGTATGACAAAGTCAAATATGCATAAAGAGGAAGAAGTGTATTTAGGGTAGATATACACTTATATTTAAATTCAGTACAACAGCTACATTCTGAGGAAAAACATTTAAAAAATAGCAATTAGTTTTTGCTGACAATCTCACAATTTCTTTGTTTTGGCTCTACTCACTTAATGAAGTGAACCTCCAACATCCCATTCTTCAACCAGTGTGAATCTTGGCCCAAAAATGTTACAAACTGTCTAACAGATGTTACACACAAGGGCATGACTTGATGTCTGCATTGATTTTGGAACCAGATAAGATATGCTAACTATATACATGTTTAAGAAAATGATTGTGTACATGACAAACCACTGGCAATAGTGGTTTAATAGCCAGGTGTCAACCCTATAAGATAGACCATACTAAGAAACCAACACCATATCAGTGGATCCCAATCTTTCCAACTTTGTGGACCAGCAGTGCTGGTGGCCGGGGCGAGGAAGAGAGGGGATGGTTCTGTGTAAGCTGTCAATGGACATGTTCACAAGCACAGCTCCATTTCCACAAATGACATGCATGCGCCTGGTTCTGAATGGGGGTTGGGGACCCTTGACATTTAAGATAAGACTACTTTTATTAGAGCAACTATAACAACAATCTTGCACATCTGAATGTGCTTCCCTTTCCCTCACTTTTTCTTTGAGTCAGCTAGGAAGGGCTTGTCTAAGCTATTTTCTCAAATTAGTTTCTTGGAATGAGCTTATCTGATTGTTGCCCTGGTAGTTGCTCTTCCTTCTGTCCTCCCAGACCACTCCAGATGCCTTCTAGACCAAAGTACTTTTAAGCTGTAAGATGCTCAAGAAGACACTTTCATTTTCCTTTGCTTTCTCTAACTGACAACTTTAGTGTACAATGGCACCACTTTGCTATGACCAGTTCTAAAGAGAGTGATCCCACCGAGGACAGTGCTGGCCAGAAAGCAAGAAGTAGCTTGTTTCATAAAAAAAGAGAAACTGCTGTGTAGCTATGATATGTAAAGTCCTTGATAATTTAGGATTGGGTACAGTTGGAAACTATAGATATTTTGACTACATTAGGGGTTCCCGAACTCTTCAGCTCATCAATCTTGAGGAAGTTTCAGATTGTTCATTGATCCCCAAATGATTATATAAAAATAATTTAATAAAAAGTCCTTTAATAGTACTGTAGATGATAACAATAACATGAATTGTTATTGAAGTTATCTGTACACCACCAATTCCCCCCTTTCCCCTCCC
>JANHFO010002921.1:121196-133578 GCA_032468095.1 Pareas carinatus | reverse complement strand
CCCATATTTTGTAAATATTGTTTTTTAAAGTTCAATGTTAAATTTTTATGTTTTCTGTACACCGCCCTGAGTCCTTCAGGAGAAAGGCAGTATATAAATCAAAATAAATAAATAAAATAAATAAATAATTATACCATCGACCACTTGGAGGGTCCTATCTATCCTTGGAGATTGATATTAACCACTTTGGGGAACTCTAGGCTATATCATGGTTCTTAGGAGGTTATCATGGAATAAGAAAGGACAAACATTGGAAATAGTTTCTGCAATGATATAATTAATTTTCTGGGAACTAAATGCACTCTTCATTGAGATGGTTTATACTCTGTTCTGCTTTGCTCTGCAATAAATGGGTCCTTGTTGAGCCAAAATTCAGCTACCTTTAGTGAATTTAATGGGAATCTTCTAAGTGTGGGAGGAATGACAAAGTGAAAAATTGTGTCTCATGTTGGAAAAATCAGTTTCAGTGACTCATTGGCAAATGTGGGAGGAAATGCCTAATTACCAGTAGACCTGGTTGAGTGATACAAGTTGTAGATCACAGCTTTGGTCTGTGATACAGAGGACCAGGTGTATGAGAGTATTCATCATGAACTTAGTAGTTTGTCTTCTTCTAAAGTTAAAAATAAGAAAGCCTAATTCTGTTTTTGGATCTAATCTATTGGATCATAAAACGTTTCATTAAAACATTGAATTGAGTAACTTTTTACCATAGACTGTGTACCAATCGTCTCCTAATTAGTGGTCCTCCAGTATATTGAACTTCAATTATCATATTTCCCCAATCCAACACATTTGCCCATGCCTCTACTTAGAGGAAAGTCAATTTAAGCACATGGTTAAACAGAATAGAAGTTTTGTTTTTTCTAACTTATTTCTTTCTTTCAGTGATCTCCTTTTTATTTCATTCTGCCTATCATCCAGAGAGAAGGTTTTGGTTCACCCTGGAATGAGACTGACAAATCTAGCACCACAATGCATAATTTGTTGCCTTAATTAGTCATGGCTAGTGCACATTACGTTCTTACAGTATGCACTAGTCAAATAATTAACTGTCTATGAAGAAGTATCCCCTCTGTATAGCAGAGCAATCTGTGTTCACTTGGCAAATTCTCTTTTTGTCATGTATAAACTGTGAAATATATTTGAAAGTAAAATTTTTAATTACAACTGGCATCCAAAGCTGCTTGCTCCTGGCAATTGCTGCCTTGCTAAAATGTGATCTCATTTGTGAAACGAGCTATGGAGGAAGCAATTCCATACTACTTTTATATTAGCTGAACAATCAGGATTATTTAATATTGAAAGAAGCTCACTGAATGTTTACACAGTAAAGCCTATTTCCTGGTACTGTATATGTACTCGCACGTGCATGCACATACACATGGTCACAGTCATACAAGTAAATAGTTGGGCACAGTCCTTCATTGAATGAGCAGGCTTCTAAGCAACGAGATTTCTAATCTCTGATGCCCATTATCATCTCTGGTGAGCTCGCAAATGTTCCAGAACAAATTTTGAAAGTCTGCAAATGAGTCTTTGGAATTGATCATATTATTCTATCTTCTTCTAATTGAAACTGTTCGATAGAAAGTGAGCATTATGTAAATATTATCTTTTATAGCTGGATACATTTTTGGTGACTAAAGTTGTATTCCACCACCACCCCCTTTTTTAAAACCAGTCAATGGCTATAGAACACAAAGGAACATGTTGGTCCTTGATTTCAACTTTAGTATGTTTAGGAACATTTTTCTTCCACAGGAATGGATGCATACATGCACATGCACATACACACATATCCAACATGTTACCTCATTACTCAGAAGAAAATCAGATGCCTGCTATAATACAGGATCTGAAAAGAATTCCAGAACTTGTTTCCTGCATGCTTTCCCTAAGGGTTTATGTGTCATTTAGTTTAGGGAAGCTTGTCTTGTTGCTATGTTATAAGCCAAGGCTCAACTAAAATAATAAATCATGGCTTGACTGAGAGCAGGAAGTTAAATATCGGTTGGACAGCACCAAAACTATCCCTTCCTGGTTTATTTAGCTAATATACTAGAGGGAATGCAATTTTCAAGACTCCTGTTATTTTGTTCAAAATAGACGCACCTATTGTGCCAGGTAGAATTGAATTCTCCTTATGAAAAAAATGGAAGCTTTCTTTCTTCTGAAGGATCTCGTAACTGTATTTTAATTGCAACTTTTTAAAAGTTCAGAATTGAATGAGGAAATAACATTTTTATTTTAACTGCATTTCTTAAGAGATGGAAACTAAATGTCCATAGAGCTCGTATCTCAAAATTCCAATTAAGGCTCATGGCAAAAGCAAGTGGTGAGTTTTCCATTTTCTGTGTAAACTCTGTCATACTCTTGGGTCCCCTGTGGCATATTTATAATGATAGAAAAATAACATCATAATTCCAGTACTGTAATTGCAGTTCTGTCATTACTATCCTTAACATTAACATTCTTCTGATATGACAGGTTCTTTTAGGGTGATAATGGAACAGGTTCCAAGGGCCAAGTATACATTTTAGCTAACTATTCCGAGTTCCTGAGTCTTTAAAATGCTAGATATATTTTCATTATCCTGAGTGCCAGCTCAATTAATTCAATTTATTTTCCATGTAATGGTAATTCCAGCCATTATAATTAATGAAGTTTTGGAGGACTCATTACTCTCTTATACAAAAAGTGCTCTTCCAGTAAGGGGTGTGGTCAGACAATTTGATTTTTAAATAGAAGATGAAAATATATTCACAGAGATAGGGCAAGAAAAAATAATCTTATAGTCTGGGTTTAAATCACTATTCTATATTTAATACTTAACATGAAACTTATAAAACATTTCCTCTGAAAATATTTATTTAAAATCAATGCTTTGAATCACATACTCTGTACCAGTACTCACTCAAATTCTTTTCAGGAATTCTTACTACAAGAATTTTTCTTCCCTTCCAAATTCCATTGAACATTGTTTATCTGTGACTAAACACTAAAATTATGATTAATAGAATAATAACTTGGAATTATGAAAGAAATATTTTGGACTCAGCAATGAGAAACATTGCTAAAGCCCTTAATTTATTTATTTATATACTTTGTTTACATATGTGTGTGTGTGTATAAGTTTATAAATTGACAGTGGTATAGTTCCCTGTCAAAGTTCCTCGGGGAGATGGGCAGCTATATAAATTTGTTAAACAACTACATTCCACAAAGCCAAGAAATAAAGATTATTGATTATAAGCCGCTAAGAGTCAATTCTTGGGGAAATGAGTGTCATATAAATGTAATGAATCAGCAAATAAAACATCATGACACATTGTTATACCATTGTTAGTATGACACAATCAACATTCATGACAGAAATCTTACGTCTTTTTCCCTAATAATACAAATTTTAGAAATCAAATAGAACGCAAACTGTTCCTTGCCCCAAATTATTCTCTGTAAATATCTAATACGTATATTAAAACCTTTCAAATTTTAATGGTTTCGGAATTGAAATGTCTAATTTTGAGATCAAGACACTTCCCAAATGATCACTTGAAACAGCTATTTTCTCCCTGCATCAGTATTTGCAACTTGGATGATCTAATTTAAAAACAATGATACTTCCGTGATGTTTGAATTGCTAATAGCCATACAGACTATCACCTTTATTAGAATTCTTTGCAGAATGATTAGCTATTTTCTATTCAGATGTGTTGCTCATTTGGTACTACAATAAGCAAAAATGTTCACAGTTTCAGGTTATGAATTTACAGTAGCTTTTAGTATTTCCTTCTTAGCACTAGATCTTTCCTTTCTATTTGACCAACTTTGTCCCTTATGTGAGCCCTCTGGTACCCAGATGTAGCTGTGTTCTATGAAAATATCTCACAGTATCAGCAATACGCTTCTCTGTTTTCCTGCAGAAATGCTTGTATGCATATACATTGATGCTTGATTATGACCAGAACTTAGTAATGTTTTCAAGAGTACAAATACTTTAAACCAGCTGTTTTAGAAATCTGTGTCTGTTTAGAAATTCTGAAAGCAAAGATTTACATGAAAATTTCCATTGGGAGAGACTCATAATGAATTCTGAAGCATTTTGCTAGCCTATGCTTCAGTGTTTTCACCATAACACTTGTGTTTGATCATGGTTCCTTCATTATTATTTTTCCATGGTCCACTGCAGATTATCTGCTTTAAATAGGTGATTACAATATCTTCCTGAGTGGAAAAATAGCAAAACTATTTCTAGTCATTTACTTTCTTATGCTGACATTTTCCTTGGAAGCCTCTATGTTTTAGCAATATATATAGTATTGATTTCTTCTTCAAAACATGAGTTAACTCATTTTTATGGATTTCAGAAATACTAAATTCAAGTTGCCAATATTCTTGCATGAAGGTTGTTGATGTCTGGTGTCCTTTGAGAGTCTATCTATCCAACATACATTAAAATTCATAGTTGCTTGTATTATGTACCTGAATTCTGGTAACGCAATCTACAGAGACGATTTTGGAACAATGTGACAGTAACAGTTTTATCTGTAGTGATCATAAGATAATTTGCAGCTTTAAACAAAGCATGTTTTCTTAAAGATTATTCTCATTAAGTTACTTAGACTTTCAGCCAATTTGCAATTCTATGCATGTACTCTTTATTGTCTGCCTCACTGAATCCTCCTTACATATTGGGAGGGTTAGTAGTTCCGATAGTTTTGTAGTGGCACTACAGAAGATCATGAGGAGATAAATAGTGGACTCTTTTGCACACATAAGATATACTGTACCTGTTCAGATTGAAAATTTCCACCCACTATTCAGCTCTTCATGATGATCTTGCCATTTTTGGGATTGTGAGGGATAGGGTGAAACGGGCAATCTATGTTTATGTTTACAGACCATGAGATGGGTTGAACATTCTCAGAACCTTATCTAACAGGTGCTGGATGAAGCAGAAGGTTCCCAAAACAAGGTCCATTCTTTATTTGGATTATGTGATATATTGGGGAGGGATGGCCGGGGTTAATCAAATGCTTAACTATACTGTTTTCCTATAGAACTCTCAAAGTTGGTTTTGCTTTTTAACTGTGCCTTAACAGTGTATTCAATAAATGCTTAAGGCTTTTGGATTCGAGATGTCCCAGGGGATTTATTTTGGATTCACTAGCGGGACCCTTATAGCAGCTATACAGAATTACTTCATCAGCTGAAGCAATATATAATATAGTAGGTTTTGGATTGTAAATTCCTCCATGTGTCCACAAGGAGATAGTGGCTTGGGAAGCTTTGCAAATTGCATCATTATATTGTACATCTGTCTCACCTTTTGAACCTTTCATCTATATTCCTATATATTGCAATTAAGACAAAGAAGTTACCATGAGTTCTCTAACACTTGGTAAGGGGGAGCAGTAGCTGCACACTAAAAACAGTGTCTTTCATAAGCAATATTCTTAGGAAAGGGCCACCAGTCTGAGTTCCCAAGCTGTTGGCAAGATGTCATAAGAACATATGCTTGTCCTTATACTAGAGATGATGGCTTTTAAAAATATCACTGGAACAAGGTGAACTGGAACCCAGTCACTGATAAGATGAGGTAGCAAGCCATTTCCTCATGTTATTATTTATATTCCCTGAGTCGGTGATAAAAAACCCAGACACTTGGAACCTCAATGTAGGCCTGAAGTCCTAGAAGAGTATTGGGTAACTTTCAGCTGGTTCCAGAAGGACTATCTGAGAGTCCTGGCAAGCTAAAAGGATGTAGAGTGGTATATCTTTTTATCTGTAACTCTATTCATATTTATTCAAATTTCTTTTTGGCATTTCGTATCTTGGCTTGACTTATTGTTTCTGAATCCTAAAATAAAACACCTCTTGGCACTGATAGCCACAAAAGAGTTATAACAAAGGAGCTCCTGGTAAGGTCAACCTTCCCAATAAAGTTGAAAATAGAAGGGGAAAGCTAAAAATAATCCCCAACATTGATGAGTGATGCCAGCCTACTTAGAAAAAAAAAATTCTAGAATCAAATTCAGAAGGAAGGAAATTGTATGGTGATGAATTTGGCTGTCAGATGATAAAACTCCCAGACAGGATGGCATTCCTCTAATTTTAGAGAAAGAACGTAAAGCCGAGGCAAGTACATGTGATTTTGATGTAGCCAGACCAAAGCTGCAAGGAAGTCTGGTCACCAATAATGCCAGTATAGAAAAAGATCTTTGCCTTACAAATAGCAATGTAGAATATAAAAACATGTACCGAGAAGAACACAAATAGAAGTTTAGAGTGCAAACATAGTTGTTTAAAGAATAAATTAATGATGGTGGATCAGGCTGCATCATTTTAACTCAGATGTTTATCTGATATATTATACAGAACAATAATCTGTTTAAAGAAATATAATTGTATTGATATTGTAGAGGGATATCTCTAAGCATGTACTTCCAGTGTCGCTGGAAGATGACTTGACGACCGTGACCAGGGGGATTTTTACCAGGTCCGCCTGGTCCGCCAGTTGCGCCCCTTTCTGGATTGGGACGCCCTTCGCACAGTCACTCAGGCATTCGACGTCTCCCGGCTGGATTATTGCAATGCTCTCTACATGGGGCTCCCCTTGAACAGCATCTGGAGGCTGCAGTTAGTCCAGAATGCGGCTGCGTGGGGGATCATGGGGGTCCGGGGATGTTCCCATGTCACCTCCCTCCTGCGTGAGCTGCACTGGCTTCCTGTGGCCTTCCGGGTGTGCTTCAAGGTATTAATTACATTCTTCAAAGCTTTCCATGGCATAGGACCCGTGTATCTGCAGGAGCGCCTGCTGCCGACCATTACCTTCCACAGACCGGTGCGCTCTCACAGAATGGGTCTTGTCTGGGTGCCGTCAGCCAGACAATGCAGGCTGGCGGCCCACAGGGGTAGAGTCTTTTCTGTGGCAGTGCCAACCCTATGGAACGAGCTCCCTCGGGAGATTCGCATGATACCTGATCTCCGGGCCTTCCGCTGCACCCTTAAGACCCATCTTTTTATCCAGGCTGGGCTGGCCTGACCCCCAGGGTTTTTAGTTGAGTCGGTTCCTTCGGGGGGGCGATAGCTGAGGGTTTATACGTGCCCGTGGAATTTAAAGGGTTGCCTCAGTTTGCTTCCTTAAATAACATTAAGTAAATCATTGCTCAGAATTCTAGCTTTAAAATTAGTAAAATGCCTTCTTAAATGGAACCATTTCTAATATTTTACTAACTTCCAAGTCTACTGATGTTGAGTTACCAGGATAAAATTTGTCATTCAGTCATATTTATTTTTTTCACGAGGTATGTGCATACCGTTCATGCAAGTCTGCATAAAACCTAATAATACTGCTTACATTCTTATTGTTTATAGACAATCCTGATCTGAAAGATAAAGAGGACCAGTTTGGAAGAACTCCTCTAATGTATTGCATCTTGGCTGATAGGCTAGACTGTGCTGAGGCTTTGTTGAAGACAGGAACAGATGTTGATAAAGCTGACCATAGTCAAAGGACAGCTCTCCATCTTGCTGCACAAAAGGTAACTAAATAATATTAAAAACTTGGATGTGCACACTGGAATCAGAGTTTCTGTGTACCTAAAACAACCTTATATGCATTTCTCAGATGAGAGTCATCCTTTGTCTCCTTTGTTGCTTTAAGGCATTCTTGGTACCCAATAGAATGCTTAAAAATAGAAGGTTTTATAGCAAGGAGTTGCTCAAAATTAAAAAAATACAACTAATCACCAGTTCTCTGATTGAGAAAAATTGATTTGAAGGATTACAGATGAGAGCCACAAGTAATATATGTAATTGGAATGGAAGTGTGGGTGAAATCTGAGCCAGTATGTGATGCAGCTGCTAAAAATGCTAATCTACCTGTGGGACTTTTGGCGGATGTCACAGCGGCAAGACAGGAGACTTCAGGAGCTCCCTCGACTGTCAGACGTTTGGTGGATTGGAGCATTTTTGAGGTTCAAAGTTTGCCTGGAGAGGAAACAGAAGAGGGGGAATGTTCAGGGGTCACAGGGAAGGTTTCAACTACCCTGGGATTAAGAATAAATCCATTTGAAAGTCCACTGAAACAACTGTGACAGCTATGAAAATAGATGCAGCATAAAACCTCAGATGAGCTGTGGAGTCAAAGCAGAGGTTTGTTTTACAAACTAAAAAACGCACTACTTCGGAAACTAGTGGGTGAGCATTTCAAAATTCCTACTTCCAAAAGACTTTTCTATCTGGTTGAAAGGAAGATTGAGAGAGAAAGTTTTTCCTAGAGGGGGGAAGGAATGGCGACTGAAAGCAGAAGCGTTAAAATTACTACTAAAATATTTTAAATGAAACTAAAGTTCTAGAAAGAAGAAATCTGATTGATTATAAATAGCTTTTATTAAAAGACCTTTCCATATCTTGATTTTTTTTTAAAAAGGGAAGATTTATAAGTAGAGAAGCCTAATAACTATTACTGTTGTGTTTTTTAACTGCCAGTGACATCTGGTGGTGAAAATATTAAATATGACCTTGAAAACACCTGTGACTTGTTTTGAAATAAAAGTAAATATTTGGACTTGGAAAGCAAGAAAATGAAACTGAATAAAACTGCTACAAAATGAGTAAAGCTCCAAGAAGAGGATCTATTCCTGCGACATGAGAACTTACGTCTCAAGAGATGTTATTGGCAATACAGAAAATGTTTAGAAAACAAGAAGAAAGTAATAAAATAAAATTTGAAAAGCTTAATAAAAAGGTGGATGAACACAAGACGTAGATTGTACTAAACAAAAAAAGGAAATCAAGGGAAAAAAAGATGAACATGGAAAAATGGAAAGTAGAAAAACAAGAAATATTTGTTGATATGGCTACTTTGGAATTAGAAAAATCCAACTTCTACTTGAGACTTCAAAATGTACCAGAAGAGAAAGAAGAGAATCTAAAAAGAAAGGTGGCCAGAATTTTGGCCAAAGTTTTGGATTTCACAAATGGGTAAATGTATAAAGAAATAGATGAGGTATATAGAATGAAAATAGCATATGCAGAAAAACACAATCTTCCAAGGGAAATACATGTTAGATTTGTGAGAAAAGCCACCAGATGGGAACTACTGAAGAGAACACAAAATGCAGAAATAACATTTGGCAACAATAAAATTGTTGTGCTGAAACAGTTTCCAAAAATGGAAATAATAAAACACAGATTAAATCTGATGGAATCAGAAAAATTGGCATTACAACTGAAAAGCGCAAAGAAATCTTTTTTGAAAACACAAACAAACCAGGAAGATGGTTGGCATATAGACTTAAGCAGCAGAAAAAGAAAACAGTGATAAATAAATTGATAGACAAGAAATGTGACATAAAGTATATACATGAAGAAATAAAAAAGATAATTAAAAACTATAAAATTAAAAAAACTCAGAAGAATGTCCAATAGAAAAAAATAAATCAGTATCTTGATAAAAGTGAACTACCCAAAATACCAGAAAGCTTTAGAACTATGCTAAATGAAAAAATAACATCGAGAAAATTATTACAAGCCATTAATAGACAAAAGAATGAAAAAAACCCAGAACCAGATGGTTTTCCAATAGAGTGGTATAAACAGCTACAGGAAATATTAGCCATACCACTTGGAGATGTATGCAATAAGCTTATAATGACAGCTAAAACCCAGAAAACATGGCTAGAAGCAAGCATTATCCTAATACTGAAAGAGGAGAGCGGACAACCCTGCTTGCCGCCCCCTCCCCCATCAAACGCAAGAGCCGGGTGCTGCCCAGAAGGTGCAGGGGCGGGCACAAGCCTCCCAGTGTGTAAGGAGCATAAGGTGCAGCACAAAAGATGCACTGCTTTGCCGAACTAGCGGTGATGGGAGCAGTGTGGCGGGGGCGTGGACAGTGCTTCAAAGTCAGCCTTCGTGCTGTGCCTTGCACTCCTTACGCACAGGGAGGCTTGTGTCCCCGTGCCTTTTGGGCAGCACCCCCCCGCTGCCCTCCTGACCTCTTAGCGCCCCCTTGCCACCCCCCTTGCCTCTTAGCGGCCCCCTAGGCCATCCCACCGCCCACTTTGGGAACTACTGATCTAAACAGAGAGAATAGACCGTGTTGTCTGTTTTTGGCCTTGCCTAACATTCTTTCCTGCTATCACTTGGGAGAGCATTCTAAGTACAGCATCTTGGAATAGTCTTGGATTTGATAAGTTGAAGCGCAGATCCAATCACTCCCCAAACCATTTTTCAGCCCTACAGCCCTGTCTACAGATGGCACAAGCATAAGACCTATTATTAAATACCGTATATGGTCTCTAATTGGGAAACTCTTCAATCTCTTCCCAAAACACTGAAAATCTTTGATTCACCAGTGTGGCACAAATCCCTGCTCACTTGGCACCATTAATTGCCAGGTATAGCTTTTAGCCTCCTCCAAAATTTTAGTTATGGCTCTTGCCAACCAAAAGGTTATCTATCTCTGTGGTCATGGATAGAGATATTCTCCAGCTTGGTTCTCTGCAGATATATCAGGGATACATAATTCTCTGTTTCTAGGAGTTCTAGTCCCAACATCTCTGAAGGATAATAGGCAAGAGGATGCTGCCCTACATTTTGCTTGATTGAAGTATGTAGAATTAACAGCTGAAGTTGGTAGGGGTCATAGTCACATCTCCCTGGTGGCAAGCAGGAACTTCCTAAAGCTTTCTTTTGCTAAAATAAGCAGTGTGTTTATTGAAACTATTAAATATTGCGATTGGCAGCAAATAATATTTTCTCACTCCGGTACTATGGGTTAGTGGCAAACAATGTATGAATTAATGAACTTGCTCTAAACCAGAAAAATGGGTATAACCTTCCACAAGCCCTCCGGATCTCAGAGGAATGGAATTTGCTTCTACTATCTACTATTTTTTGTCTGTTGGGAATTCATTAGTACGACAACAGGATTTCAGTGATTTCACCAATTATTTCATGTTCCCAAGCTGCAGTGACTTCAATACAAGCACACAAAAAAGCATACTTGCATATATATGCCTGTACCTACACAGAGAGAAACATTCTAGCTCATAGTCCACTGACAAATTCAGGGGATGAAGTTGCATTTTAAGATTAGTTCGTAACTATTAAATTCCTAACACAGCAGGTGCATTTGAGCCAGTCACTAGGAAAAAGCTTTCTGACTTCACTGGTTTGCATCAATCAAGACAGGGCACATGTAGATTATATTAGCATGTTATTTTATGTAAATAAATGTCCTACAAACATTTACAGTGAATCAAGTTTATTGCAAAGATGTAACAATGACCACTACCAACTTCAGCTATTAATACTACATCCTTCAATCAGATTTAAGTAGTGCTGCTACATTGTAGTTGAGTATAAATATTAATGCCACTAGGTGGCAATTAGCAAAACAAATAGGAAAAAAAGATTTGACCCAGTCGAATATTCAGGCTGTCTGCATTTCATGTCAGAATGAAAGCTAATTGGACCATCTCCAAGACACTACAAAATTTTCAAAAATGAACTAAGAGGCACAAATTCAAGTCTGAATTTGTCTGCAAGGTATACTAAGGCTGATTTCAAGCCAGCTTCTGCATGCAGTAGAATTCCTGTCTACTTCACTGGAGCTAGTTCTTCTAGAAATTTCAGTAAAGCACCTAAAAACTCTACTCCTATTTCTAGTGTCCTTTGCCTGAGCAATAGAGAAAAATACAATGTATAATATCCTGGATTATAGCTATCTATAAAGTCCTAGGTACTCTCTGAACTTGGTGGTTTGCTTACAGATATTTCATTGCCAACTAGATAACATCATCAGTGCTAGTGAGTGTGCTCATTGCTTATGTACAGGGCAGCTTGCTCTACCACTGTTGGTGGGGTTTGGTTTTCTCCTTAGTAGTTCCTTGATGAGGTATTGTTTTCTGCCTGTTTGTCTGGTGTTAATCCTTGCTTATCTGGGTACTGGAGTATTTTGGTTTTTGGTTTGCTTCGTAGGTATTTTATTGCCTCTTTTGAATGGTGTGTAAATGGTGTGGTTTATCTCTGTGTGTCTAGCAATAGATGATTTGTCGAAATGCCAACTTTCCAGAAATTTCCTGGTGTTTTTGGATTTAGCAATATCACATGATCACCATTTGTTGGCTTGGCTTGTCAAAAGCCAACAGAAAGGTTTGGAAATGGCAATCGTGTGACTGTGGGATTCTGAGACTGATGTAATCGTTGGTTGCCTTTCGCCGAAATCATGATAATCTGACTGGAAGAAACTGCAATGGCCTCCTTTGAGGAGTGATTGTAAGTCTCCTTGTTTGGTGTTGTATCCCAACATGACCAGCATGGGAAAATCCAGCCCACTGATTGGGGAGACCAACCGGGCCAACACACAGAC
>JANHFO010002921.1:60230-72365 GCA_032468095.1 Pareas carinatus | reverse complement strand
TTTTTTGGTAATTGAAATTCCACATATGGTAAGCTATTGTTTTGTATGTTATTGACCAATAAAAACTTTTTCTATTATAATTGTTTTTTTTTAAATCAGTTGCTGTTCTCTTTGCATCTCTCTTTTTTTTTTTTTACAAGTGACACATCTGTCCCTGCAGCAGAACCAAACTGGACAAGCTATTTCACTGCAGTTTCTCTTCTGTACATAAAACCTCTGAACAGGCTTTCCTAAGAGGTGGCCAAAACTCAGATCGGTCAGCCAAAGGTGTCCACAAACTGCAGATGATGACTTCTCTCAGTTTCTTTTGTTTTATCCACTTTGCAAACAGCATTTAATTGTCTCCAAATAAAAGGTCCTGGGGTAGTGAGAGGCACTAATGGGTACTTATATAAATGCCAGACTTCTTGACATTTTTCTTAGGGGAAAGTAATTTTGGAAGCTATAATCCTGTCACAGGAGGTAGCTGGAATGTAATCCAGCTGTTAACATGATGATATGATGATTGACTGGGGGCTCTTTTATTTTAACTGTTTAATATGAAATGCTTGCATCTTCTAGTCAATGAACTGGCACAGGTTTGTGAGGATGCAAATCAAGAGAATTTTATATTTTCTTAAATGTCATAAAGGACCCGGGAACTTGGATTAACAGGCATCTTCTTTCTTTCTTTCTCCAGAACAGTTTGCAGGGAATTAAAAATATATCAAATATACTGGCATAGGTCTATAGGATAAACAGCAGAAGCGCTAATTTAAAAAAACATCATTTGAGGAATTTAAAAATCCTGAGATTAAAAAAATTAAAAAGGGGGGGGTTTCTTGACATCTGAAGCAAAATCGCCCTGCCTGCACTCCACAGCTTTATGAGCATTTGGTTCATCTTTGAGAGTCTTCCAAAGTTGCCACTAAATTGATAGGATCAAAGTGAAAGTTAGACTTTGAAGCAGACTAGGAAGAATATTGATGGCTTTTTTTACTCTGTTGCTGGAGAAGACTCCTGAGAATATCACACAAGGCAAAGAAGAAGAGAAAACAAAGATATCAAAACAAATCTACCCCGAATTCTCACTTGAGGCACCAGTGACAGGCTGAAATTATCCTATGAATGAAGGTGGATGCAGCAGCCAATCTTGGTCCGTCACCATGACCAAGGATTTTGTCTTCCAAAGTTTCAGACTCGTACTGGAGCGCATCTTTGAGGAACTTAACTAGCAGAGTGTGTGCTGTTTTGTGTGGGTTATTGCAACAGGCATGAGAAATAACCCACACAAAACAGCACTCTGCTAAAGGTTCCCTGAAGATGGACTCCAGCACAAGTCCAAAAGCTCAGAAGACAAAAGAACCAGATTGGATCCTGACATTATCCTATTTCAGACACGTTATTTGAACATCTGGCCCTCTACAGAACCCCTAAGGTTCTATTGCTGGGAAAGACGGAAGGAAAGAGAAGAGGAGAACCAGCAAACAAGGTGGGTAGACTCGGTTACAGTGGTGTTAAGTAGACCATTGGAGGGCATGAAATACCAGGTTAGGGACAGATTGTCACGGATCTATCTATCTATGTGGTTTCTAACTCCATAGTGCTTAAATCAATCAATCAATCAATCTCTGTGGTTTCTAACTGTTGACAACAGCTTGATGGCACATAATCAGTGTGATGGAAGGGGAAATAGTCGAATACACGGGGAACATATTAACTGTGTTGAATTAAATAGTCTAAGTGCATCAAATTTAGTTTTTATTTTACTCATCTGTTTTTTTTGTGGGGTGGGAGGTCTGGCCTATCCACTTAGACCACCATTCCCAGTAGCACTGGTATAAATTGTCAGTACTGAGGGAATGTTAGAAGGTCCAATTCTGCAATATCTGTAGACCTATACAGCTTTGCTTTCACTGAAGTAATTTCCTTAACAGAAAAGTGAGTAAATGTGGTAGACATCTCAGGTGCCTTAGCTCTGATATTCTTTCAGCAAAAAAAGTTCCACTTCTCTCTTGCAATTTTATTCTTTACTTTCTAGTGACTTTTTTGGGAGTTTTAATCAAGAAATGAAATAATAATTCTGTGGGTTTTTTGGGGGGGTGTTGCAACTGTTCCTATTAACTTTTCTTGTATCAATGAAACTCCACAGGATGAAACTAAAGTTTCATTGTTATCTTTGTCTTTAAAACGACAAGACATATAATTAAAATAGAACCAAAGTATTGATGCAGAGTTGCATTTTTTTTCATGGCCCCATATTTTTTTTATCAAATCCTATATAGCAAAAGATAAAATGCTACCATTTTTCTGTCCTCAAAATTAAAAAAAGCTTCTTCTTTTTAAGAGTAACTGAAAATAGACCACTAATAATGGTGTCTAGTAATATTAGTGGGATAATTACCACTAATAATGGCGATAAATGGATTAGGAAAATTAAGATTACCTTTAATGATGCTTATTTCTGGTAAAATGATTGCAATCAATATTTTTACTTATCTGGAAGCAAATTCCATTGAATTTAGTTCTGAGTACTGTAGATATGGGAAGAGGTTTTAGCATCAAATTAAAGTCAAATATCTTCATTGTGGTCTTTGACCAGCCTTTACAGTAAAAAAGAAGAATAGTTTGACATAACAATCTGTTACTGGTAAAGGGGAAAAAACCCCAATAGGATAATAAAAAAGGTATCTAATTAAAAGCTTTGTGCTGTGGTATAATTTGGTGAAGGTAATTGGCCACTTGATATATGAGTGTGAGATTAGAAGCCCTTAAAAATAATAAACATAAAATTAATAGTGTGGCCTTTCTATTTGGAAATGATTGGGGTGATCAGAGCACATCTTGGGGGCTTCATAAAAGGACGCCATATGAGGACATGAGTGTGAGAAAGGTCAAGATCGAAGTCTCTGGAAACAAGGAGTCCCATGAAATCTTCCTGCAAGTAGAACCGATGGAAAGAGAGATTTTAGCATAAGCATATTTATTGATTTTAGATTCATTAAGGAAACATGGATCATTAAATGATGCCTCCCCCAAACTGGCTACATACTATTTTCATATTTTCAATTTTCAGTTAAAAACACGTCCCAAGAGCACTTTGCTAAAGCCAATTGGATTTTCTTGGCTTTTTTCCTCTTGAAAATGTTTTGCTTCTCATTCAAGGAGCTTTAGTTCTAATTTTAGAATTTGAGAAGTGAAACATTTTCAAGGGGCGAGGGGAATGTCATGAAAGTCCAGTTGCCTTTTGGAAAAGCATCTTTTGGACAACCATGACTGAGATGATTGAGAATCTCCATAGACAGTTAAAAATGTGCTTACCCTCATAAAAATCATATGTGCACATGGTATGGCCCATTAGCGTTGGAAAGTCCTTAATCCCTCTGGTGCATTCGAGTAACTCGGAAGCCAAGTCTTGATCAAGCTCCGTGCTTCGTGTCACGACACGGTCTAGGATCACTTGCTCAAACTGGGGCTTGAAAAAGGAATCCACTGCCACGTCTGTTATCACCACAGAGCCAGGCTCAACTCCTAAACGTTGAAAATACAGGGTGATGAAGAAACATGAAATGGTAGCTACATCCTAGTAGAACCTCTTACAGTAGATGGCATCCCTTAGCTCAGAGGTCCCCAATCAAAGACCGTGGACTGGTACGGGGCCACAAAGCTGGAGGTGAGTGGTAGGGAAGTGAGGGAAGGTTCATCTGTATTTGCAGCCGCTCCCCAGCAGTAGTATCACTGCCTCGGCTCCACTTCAGATAATCAGGCGTTAGATTCTTACTTGTGCGTGTGAGGGGCCTAGGTTGAATGCTCCTCCTCCCCATCTCCTGGTCCTGGAAAAATTGCCTTCCACAAAACCAGCCCTTGGTGCCAAAAGGTTTGGGGATCGCTGCTTTAATTGATCTGGACTATCCTCCAAAGGGCTAGATCTAGATCTAGACATGAAGTAGAAGATTAGCAAGAAATCTTAAGGCATAGACCAGATTAGGAGATTGAAAAACCCTTCTAAAAGGCAATGACAAGCAACTTGTGTGTTACAGCCAAAGAAAAGAATATTGAGATGTCACCAGCCATTGAGTTTGACTCAAATGAGTCTTTACAATAGTTTTAGCTTGATCCTAGGAATTTGAATATAGCAAAACCTGTGAATATTTCATTTTAGAGAAAGGTGAAACTGACACAGTAATAAGTCATTGGCTGTGTCTGCTTGACCTGGCTGATCCAAAGATCCTCTCCATCAGTCACTTATCTCAAGAAGATTGTGCTAACTGCATGAGATTTTGATGACTCCATTATTCATCCAGCAGCCATTTTTCAGTACTCTCAGCTGACAAGAAGGAAGCTTAGTGGATGATACTTTTCTTCTCAATATCTAGGCTATTTTGCTGGAGCAAATAGCTAAAACCTGCTCCATAAAAGCAAATAAGCTCCTCCCTTATGTCCTGGTCAATCTTGGTGGTGGCACAGGCATACCGAAACAAATGCTGAAAAGGGAAGTTTTAATCATAGAAGCTGAGCGAACAATGAATTGAAAGGCAAGTAATCTACATAACATATAGGGAGTTACTTGGGGTACTTAGCTCCAAAGAGACCCAGGAATTGAGCTTCTCAAAACACAGTAATATACCCTCCCCCCCTTGATTTAAGAATGAATGAGGGCAATACATATTCTACCAACTAACATTTTGTTTTAAATTTTGATTACATTCCATTTTATGTAGACATTTATTCAATTGATATGCTGCCTGTCTCACTCTGCAAAGTGATTGTCAAACTTAGGATTCAGTTCATTTCCCTACCCAACCTATAGATATGCTCTATATCTATATTTATTTTATGTTCTATATGTGTGTATGTGTGTATGCATGTATGAATAGCAATAGCAATAGCAGTTAGATTTATATACCACTTCACAGTGCTTTATAGTCCTCTCTAAGCAGTTTACAGAAATCAGCATGTTGCCCCCAACAATCTGGGTCCTCATTTGACCGACCTCGGAAGGATGGACGGCTGAGTCAACCTTGAGCTGGTGGGACTCGAACTGCTGAACTTACTGGCAGCCGACTGTCAACAGAAGGAGAAGGCAGTACTGCACTCTGACCACTGCGCCACTACAGCTCTGATAGATCCCCTGGTCCAAGCCAAAAAAGGGAGGAAGAACCTGTGGCTCAGTGGCTAAGACATTAGCCAAAACATGTCATCCAGTCCAGGTTCGAATCCCATCAAAGGTCTGTTTTGCTGATGAAAGCTAATAGGCTAGAAATGGCCATCCAAGACTCCCTTTCTTTCTTTGTCGGCTTGTAAAGCTTCTTTGATGTCTATAAAGAAGATGGTTAAGATTAAGATTATTTCCAAAGGTGAACTGCAAGTCTTTTGAAGTGGCATGAAGTACCAGTGATGGAGTGAAGGATTCAAACTCTGAGGAGCACCATCCTTCCAGAGAATTCCTGACTTGCTTTGCTGACAAGATTCTCCAAGGATGGTGGAAGGCAAAGGAGGATCAACCATTTTTCACTTGATGCTACCTCCTAGGTTCTAATTCACAAAGTGAAAGTCAAAGGAACATGAGAAGAATGCAGCCACATAATATTGGACGTCTTGATTTTAAGGAACACCGATGCTGAGTCAAGTTGCAAGTCTATTTTGGACCTCAAAATCCCAAATGTTAATAAACTTAGAGCAATATTCCTTAGGGATTAATGGCAGAAGACCCTAAGGAGGAAAAGAACTCAAGGTAGGTGGGGAATTCCTAAAAAAAGGAAGTGAGTAGAAGTATAACTTTAAATGGATCAAATTGGGGGGAGGGAGGAATGAAGGGCAACAGGAGAAGCCAACGTCACTTCATAATAGGCTTGGTGAAGTTCTGAAGGAAACATACTGCAGACCCATTTGATAAGAAAAGAAGATGATGCTCATCGCCAAAAAGTTTATTCAGATAGTTACAAATTAGAAAAGCTCAAAATCAGCTGACGTTGGTGAAGGATGATGCTAAGAGCGCCAGAAATGGGTCTCTCTCTTTGTAAGAAGAAAAAAATAGAAATAAAAATAGAAATACACTGTGAAACGAATGATCATCCCTTATATCTCCAAACTTGACAACTTCAAGTCTTGTGGACTTCAACTCCCAGAATTCCTCAGCCAGTCCTGTTTTAGGTCAGGGGTCTCCAAACCTGGCAACTTTAAGACTTGTGGTCTTCAACTCCCAGAATTCCCCAGCCAGTCAGCTAGCCAGCAAGCGAGGAGGAGGAGGAAGGAGAGGGAGGAAGGGGAAGGAAAGGGAAGGCTGGCTGGGGACTTCTGGGAGTTGAAGTCCATGAATCTTGAAGATGCCACAGTTGAGCATCCCTGCTTACTAGGGTGGTCTCCAAGAAAACAAACATATTTTGATACATCAGCAGAATATTCAGGCTGAATCTAACTGACCCAGAAAGGATTAGATTAAGATACCCGGCTTGTCAGAAGGCCCCACTGGGAGAGCTAATCACGGCCCGACAACTTGAGGACATGCACTGTTTATTAACTCTGCATAAGAATAAGAGATCCGAAAGCTTTGCTAGCCTCTAAAAGGCAGCCACCCCACCGTGGCGCCTCCTGGTTCCTACGCTTTCATCTCAAAAGTGCTCCACCGCTTTCCAGTTTTCTCTCCGGAAGAAACATGAGGGCAAGGAAATTGGAAAGCAGGGAAAGCAAGAAAAACAAGTTGAATCTCGAGATATCGAATGACATCGTTTTCTAAACAGATCCAGCTGCAAGAGCTGGATTGGCAGCTCGTTCGGTATCTCTTCACTACCAGCCGAGATCTGGTGTTGCTTTGCAGGGAGAAAGACAGGGTGAGAAGAATAGAATAGAATAGAATAGAATAGAATAGAATAGAATAGAATTTGAAAGGGACCTTGGAGGTCTTCTAGTCCAACCTGCTGCTCAGGCAGGAAGCCCTAGACCATTTCAGGCAAATGGTTGTCCAGTCTCTTTTTGAAGGCCTTTAACAGAATAACACAATTAGAAGGACCTTGGTGGTCTTCTAGTCCAGTGGTCTCCAACCTGTGGGCCACAAGAAAATTTTGGTGGTCCACAGGAAAATCTAGAGATTATTTGATTTTTTTGTATAGTTGTAGGGTTCCTGCTCCTGAGGATGACAGAGATAGTGAGGCACAAGAGGTACTCTGTCTCTGATTCCCCCCCCCCGTCTCTTTGTGTGTGTGTGTCTGTCTGTCATTCTCTTTTGTTGTCTCTCTCTCTCTCTTTCTTTCTATATCCCTCTGTCTCTTTCTTTTTCTGTCTTTGTCTCTCTCTCTTTCTTTCTCTCTGTGTCTGTCTGTCATTCTCTTTCTTTCTCTCTCTCTCTTTTTGTCTCACTCCGTCTCTCTGTGTCTCTGTCTTTGTCTCTCTCTCTCATTCTCTCTCTCTCTCACAGGAACAAACATCACACTAAAATGTGTAATACTTAAAGACGCTTCAGTTATTTTGTAATAATTAAACTAACTTTAATCATTTTGCTACCATTAGACCACCTTTAAAGATTTTGTTATGATTAAATAAGCATTTATGATGTTGTTATAATTAAATAAGCTTTTAAATTTTGTTATATTAAATAGGTGCCTTTTCTATGAATAAATCAGAATTTCTCTGATCATTATTTTATAAATGTATGTATCTTTAAAAAAAAATTATATCAGTGGACCACGGGTTTTAAAATTATGAATTTAGTGGTCCCTGAGGTAAAAAAAGGTTGACGACCACTGTATCTAGTCCAACCCCCTGTTCCAGCAGGAGACTCTATCCCATTTCAGACAAATGGTTCTCCAATCTCGTCTTAAAAACCTCCAGTGTTGGAGCAACCCATAACTTCTGGAAGCAAGTCGTTCCACTCATGTCCTCAGGAAATTTCTCCTTCGTTCTAGGTTGATTCCCCTCCTTGATTAGTTTCCATCCGATGCTTCCTGTCCTGCCTTCAGAAACTTTGGAGAATAGCTTGACTCCCTCTTCTTTGTGGCAAAACGTGAGGTATTGGAACACTGTCCATTTCTGCACTGTCTAACATTTTCTTTATTATTTCTTCTTCTGGTGGTGTTTCTTATTAGATTTGTATTAGAAAAGATTAATAAAATATTTGAGATTGGTGAGATTGGTGAACTGTATACTAAGAAGTCTGGTTTATGTTGAAATATTTACTATGTTTCATTATAATTTATTTATTATAATCCTATTCAGGCAGGGGAAGGCGGTGCAGAGAGTGGCGAAGATGGTTAAAAAGATCATCGGCGGTTCCTTCCCTCCCATCAGGGACATAGCGCAGAAGCGTTGTTTGAACGGGGTCCGGAAAGTTATCTGGGACACTCACTCCTCTTCCTCTTCACGACCTGGTTTTCCTGGCAGAACATCCAGGTTCAACCATAGTTTCATTCCATACAGGATTAAACTTGCAAACTCTCAGGCTTCCTCTTTCCATTATAGATTCAAGATGGAGAGTATTTAGTATCTTATTGTTATATATATGTGGCCAGGTGGGTCTATACATATGCTGTTTATAGTATGTTTTACATGTGCGTTTTACGTCACTTTGAGAGGGGACAACTAAATTTCATTTCTGATGTGTGCTCACAGTAAAATAACAATAAAGATTATCTCATCTCATCCTTATCCTTATCCTTATCCTAATCTTATCTTATCTCAAGATCTAAAATGGTCAGCCAACATCAAAGATATCATTTAAAAAGCACAGCAATGTTCTTTCTGAGACAACTCAGAAAGCTCAGACTACCCAAGGGACTGCTGACTCAGTTCTACAGAGGAATCACTGAATCCATAATCTGCACCTCAATAACTTTCTGGTTTGGCAATGCAACAATACAAAATCAACATAGACTTCAAAGAATAATCAGAACTGCAGAAAAAAATAATTGCTAGAAAACTCCCCTCCATTGAAGATCTATATACTGAATGATCCAAAAAAAAAAAGCGGGGGAAATAATTGTGGACCCCCTCACACCCTGGACACAATCTGTTTGAACTTCTCCCCTCTGGACGACGCTACAGAGCATTGCAAACCAAAAGAACCAGACACCAGGACAGTTCCTTCCCTCATGTCATCAACCTGCTAAACAGCTGATTCATAGGACAGTGTGAGGGCGAAGGGTGTCCTGACAAGATGGAATGGTTTTGTCCGCTCTTTACAACAAGACATGATGAATGTTTACATACTTTAATACTTTAAAACTATGAATGTATCTTATGCTTATATACTTAATTGATGATGCTGATATATGCCTATATATATCAATGGTCGTGATTATGCTTACTGTATATATTCAAACTGACTATGAAAGTATCTTGATTGTATTCTTATTGTGTATGAATGTAGTTCTGAGCACTTTCACTTAAGACAAATTCCTTGTGTGTTCTGACACACATGGCTAAAATAAATTCTGATTCTCATCTCATCTCATCTCACCTTACCTTACCTTACCTTACCTTACCTTGCCTTAACTGGAAGCCAGGTTCACTTAACAAGCGTGTGACGAACTTAACAACTGCCTTGTTTAGCAAGCCAAATTCTGGCCTCCGCCATGGTCATAAGTCAAGGACTACCTGGAGATTGCTGGGTTGCAAATGTGTCGGTTGTTTCCCTTCAACGGTTCCCTCCCCCGGGGCACTGTTTAGGAAACAGCCTTGAGGTTATCTGAATCGAAATGGTTATGGTTATACGACCACCAGTATCTTCCTGGTGGGGTGGAGCTCAAAGTGCGCTGGGTTTCCTTCAAAAGGAAAACATTGATTGGAAAAATGTAAAAATAAAAGGGGGGGGGGTTCAAAAAGACTTTAATAAGGAGAAATTTCCTGAAGAAAGGTAGAAGAATTAATCAGGGGAACAACTTGCCTCCGGAAGTGGCAGGTGCCCCAGCACTGGAAGTTTTTAAGAAGAGATTGGACAGCCATTTGCCTGAAACTGCATACAGTTTTGTACCTGAGCAGGGGGTTGACTAGAAGACCTCCAGGGTCCCTTTCCAACTCTGTTATATTCTGTTATTTTAACCCACTTGCTAGGAATGAATAGAAACGAATACAGCTAGTCCTTGATTTAGTGACCGTTCACAGTTACAACGGCACTGGAAAAAGTGACTTGTGACCATTTTTTACACTTACAACCACTGCAGCATCCCCATGGTCACATGATCAAAGTTTAGAGGCAACTGACTCATATCTGTGAGGACGACAGTGTTCTGGGGTGACGTGATCCCCTTTTGCCACCTTCTGACAAGATAAGTCGACGAGGAAAGTCGGATTCACTTAACCACCGTGCTACTAACTTAACAACTGCAGTGATTCACTTAACAACTGTGGCAAGAAAGGTCGTAAAATGGGGCAAAATTCACTTAACCTTCTTGTTTAGAAATTGTGGGCTCCGTTCGTGGAGGCAAGTCAAGAACGACCCGTATTTGCAACTGAGGGTTGAACTATGGGGTCCGTGGGTCTCTCTGAGCTTGGTGGTTTTCATGCAAACGTTTCATTACCCAACTAGGCAACCTCATCAGTGCTGATCTTGTTACCTAGTTTGGTAATGAAATGTCTGCAAGAAAACAATCAAGCTCAGAGAGCACCAAGGGCTTCACATGCTGAGAACTACAGATCGCACAAGTGCTAATGGGACTCACCAGCAACCAGTACTGATGATGTTGCCTGGTATGGTAATGAAACGTCCTCAAGAAAACCAACTAGCTCAGGTAGCACCAAGAACTCCACATGCTGGGAACTACAGGTTGCCCAAGTGTTAATAGAACTCACCAGCAATCGGTGCTGATGATGCTACACAGTTTGGTGATGAAACGTCTGCAAGAAAACCATCAAGCTCAGGGAGCACCAAGAACTCCACATGTTAAGAACTATAGCAGTGATGGCAAACCTGTGGCACATGTGCCGCAGTGGGCACCCAGAGCCCTCTCTGCTGGCACGTGAACCAAGTCGTCCCAGCATCGCCTCAGAGCTGAGCATGCCCAGAAAGAAAGTAGTGGCGCCAGGCAATGACATCATGGGGCCATGCACATGCTTAGAAAGGAGCAGCGGTGCCAGGCAATGACATCACAAGCAGCGACTCCTTAGTCATGACTCGTTTGAGCACTCTGTGTCTAAAAGGTTAGCCATCACTGAACTGTAGACTGCACAGGTGTTAACAGGACTCACCAGCAACCGGTGCTGATGATGCTACCTCGTTTGGCGATGAGATGTCCGCAAGAAAACCACCAAGCTCAGGGAGCCCCCAGGACCCCACACGCTGGGAATCGGCCACGTGTTAACAGGACTCACCAGCAACCACATGTAGACAGAAGCTCTTCAACCTTCTATAAATCTACCAGTTGCCTTTCGCAACGGTAAAAACTGTTTCCAAGACATAACAGTCGCTTTCTTTTCCTCCATCAAGCTCTTGTTTACGCCGCTGTTTTGAATTTGCAGAAACGCTGGGATTACTGGGCAGATTATAATTGGCCTTTCATGAGCCTCTTCTCTTCTTTTGGTGCTTCCTTATTCAAACCCCTCCCTTCCTCTCGCCCTTCCTTGCATGAACGCTCGACCGACTGTCTTCATTCATTCTTCTCATTTTTCTTCCCTCCATCTGAATTTGAGAATGATTCCTTTCTGTCCTCTCAGCCTGGCTGTTTGTGAAGCCCGCATCTTGCCCACTTCATTGCCTTTAGCAGATCCGGGGATTTTTTTTTTTTTAATTGGGTTGACTTCCCAATCAATTTTATAAAAAACGGCGAGTTTTTTTTTGAGTGAATCTTCTGGGGTTTTTTTAACCGGGTCCAGCAGCTCAATGATTGGAAGGACAGTTCGTGCTCTCAATAAACCAAGTCTGCATTTGAAGTGACTCCTATTCCTCCTTTCAGATGTGGGGAGCTCTTGCCTTGCCACCATAATTGGGACTGGAGCGTCTGTTGCTAACCATTGTGGTTGTTAGGTGAGCTGCGTTCGATTCTATGATCTTTTTGGCCACCATTAATCAGCAAATTTGGTTTCGCCCAATGACTTTCCTCGTTGGAAGCTGTTTGGGAATGGCGATCGTGCGATCCCAGGATGCTACAACTGTCAGAGCACCCCTGGCTTGTAACCAGTGTTGGCCACAAAGCAGGTTCCTTGGTTACAAGGATGGTGCGCAGAACA
>JANHFO010002921.1:47869-60130 GCA_032468095.1 Pareas carinatus | reverse complement strand
TGGTTTACAGAAATCAGCATATTGCCCCCAACAATCTGGGTCCTCATTTGACTGACCTCGGAAGGATGGAAGGCTGACTCAACCTTGAGCTAGTGGGACTCAAACTGCTGAACTTACTGGCAGCCGACTGTTAAGAGAAGTAGAATGCAGTATGGCACTCTAACCACTGCGCCACTACAGCTCTTGCATACATGCATGAGTGTATGTATGTGTGTATGTATATATGTATGTATGTATGAAGGGGCACAGTGGCCTAGCAGTTAAGATGCTGGGTTTATCAACCAGAAGATTGGCAATTTGAGACCCAAGCACAATGAGACAGTGTAAACTCTTGTTCTTGTCCCAGGTCCTGCCTTCCTAGCAATTTGAAAGCATGCCAAATGAGTAGATAAATAGGTACCACTTTGGTGGGAAGGTAACAGTGTTCAGTGAGCCTTGGCATATAGTCATCCTGGCCATCATGACCATGGAAGCATCTTTGTATAATGCTGGTTCCCTTGGCTAAGAAACTGAGATGAGTTGACTCCTTAAGAGTTAGACATGACTGGACAGGGAAAACTTTTACCTTTTATATACATATCCTATAGATACATTCTATATATTTATTTTATATATTTCACATACCTATCTACACATATATCTAAATATCTACCTACCTACTTACATACACACACACCTTTAAATATGTTCTATATCTCTATATTATTTTAAATGTTAGAAATATGGCATATGTTGTATGTTTGCCTGCAATCATAGTGGGCTAACAAGCTTTAGATTCAAGTACCTGTTTAGTCTGTCATGAGAACCAACATAAGAAAGGATATTAACTGACTCGGTTTAAGTTTGGTGAGCAGGTGATCCGTTTCTTTAAAACAGAGAAAGTTCATTTGGGTTTTTAAGATAATCTTTTGAGACCTAGAAGCTTTTTCACTCATTCCGAAAGCACATAAAGCTTTTCTTTTGATAAAATTAATAGGGTGCTTGCGATTGAACAAGTATGAAGAGAAGTCCATATTTTAAAGTCTAGGAATTTAATATTTTATAAGTGCTATTGCAAAATACTCATTTATGGTACAGTATTGTATTTCTTTGTTTCAGTTGGTGGTGTTCTTATACAGATTCCAGGGAAAATTTATTCCAAATGACTTTAATCTAGAAAGGACATCAAGCCCCATATTTTCAGGGTGATGTTTCCTCAGCCAAATACACATTTGTGATCTCTCTGCGTACAGCTTTGCTGGCTGAAATTTGTTGACTTGAAATATATATTAAAACACGTTACAAAATTCTCATCAAGATATGACCTTTTCTGAGCTGTTTTTCATCTGCATCCCTGATGCCTGGCAGCGGCAAAACTCTTTGCTCACCTAATCCTCCTGAGGTACCGATGCGGATAATGGTAACATCACAGCATTTTGCATGGTGTAGCAATTTGATTAGTTCATGAAGCATGATAGAAATGGAGGGAACACCCATCCCGTGCTGTCAGGAGATGAGAAAGAGAAGTAAGAACTTTATACTTTCCCAACAAAACTGATCTGAACATGTACAGTGGGTTTAATAGAAAACAAATGTGAAAAATACATCCAAAATATTGGGACACAATGAAAGTGTATAATGGAAACAGCCGAGACACGATCCAACCGAAGCTAAGAGTGCTTAACTTAGCCTTCCCTTATTAAAATCAACTTATATGAGTTCATTTATGACGCTAAAGCAGTATTCTTTAAAATGTGACTTGTTGAAAAACCATAATGGCCTGGTTCATATATGATGATAAGTAACAGTGACTCAATTCATAGCCTCAACAGAAATAACTAAACTATGGCTTAGTTGCAGACATATACAGGACTTAAAGCTCCACAATTCTCCACAATGGCCATATTGGCTCAGGAATCTTGGGAGCTGAAGTCCACTCACCTATATAATTTGAGAAATCTGACTTTCCTTGCATGTTGGTAACAAAGCACTAACATTAGCATCAAGACTTTTCATAAAATATCTTTGCTCTGTCCACTAGGATGTGAACATATATTTTGATCCTATAGACTGAATTGTTGCTGACTTGAACAAAAAAAATGCACACCGCTTCTGTTAATAAGGAAACATGTAGAGTTTTCAAAATTGGTATATAGTAGTAACCCAAGACAGATATGATTCAGAGATGAGACTAGCATAAATCACCATCTCTGGGTCTGATCCAGCTTGTCTTTAATGTTGCAACAAAGCACCCATTTTGACTTATGAGTTGAATTTTTGTTTCTGGCCTATTAATCTTAACGCTCGCTTCTCTCCCAGAAATGTAAGTAGGCAATTTCTTTGGAAGGCTTAAACATCTGTTACATCCCACGTATTTGAAAAGCAGGAAAATAATTAATAGAAATAGCAAGAACAAACCAGGGCAATTCTGGGCATATTAAAAATTAGAAGAAGTGGCGATTTTGAACATTTGAATCATTAGATTGGCAACGCTCGCCTGAAGAGTACGTGAAGGAAGAAGAAAATGGGAAATTGCTATTAAATTAGTTATTAAAGCAAATAAAAGATGGAGATGAAAATGTTTTCGACATTTGAAAGAAATGGGTCACTGGGATGATTTAGGCCTTAGATTTTGACTTATTTTAAGATTATTAAATTGCACCATTTCCTAGGGCGCAGGCTTCACTGAACATAAGACTGCATGATGCAAGGAAGTGAAATTGGAATTGCGACCTGTGCTTTGGAAAAGAAGCTACAGCCAGGCAGAGATGCTTCCCCGACACTTCCATTATGCTTACAGATGTGCAGTCATACTCATGGGCATCCAAGCCAGTGTTACAGCTGCCTGTGCTAATTTGAGCTGCACCTTGCTGTTTTCAAGAATGGGCTGACATCCAGAGGCAGCCTCACCCACCGAATCCTTTAAGCTTAGCAAATGCAAAGGCAGAGTGGAAAAAGAGGAGTGCGTAGCAGGAGAGATGTTTACAGAACAGAAAACCAGGGTTGGGAGGGAGCTTGGAGATCTCTTAGTCCAACCCGCTGCTCAGGCAAGAAACCCTATAGCATTTTAGACAAATCATTGTCCAATCTCTTCTTAAAAGTGTCCGATGTTGGAGCATTCACAACTTCTGGAGGCAAGTCGTTCCACTGATTAATTGTTCTCACTGTCAGGAAATCTCTCCTTGGTTCTTAGGTTGCTTCTATCCTTAATTAGCTTCCATCCATTGCTTCTTGTCCAGCCTTCAGGTGCTTTGGAGAATAGCTTGACTCCCTCTTCTTTGCAGCAACCCCTGAGATATTGGAAGACTGCTATCACGTCACCGCAGTTCTTCTTTTCACTAAACTAGACATACCCAATTCCAGCAACCCTACTTTATAGCCTTTAATCTCCAGTCCCCTAATCATCTTGGTTGCTGAAATAATGAAAGCAAAGGGGCTACAGATGAGGAAGTGGAGGTGATGTCTGCAGACTGACAACTGGTACAAGCAAGCAAGAAGGTTTTCATTCAATTACCAGTACCAAAAACTACAACAGGGATGTCCAACCTTGGAAACTTTACAACTTGTGAACTTCAACTCCCAGGATTCCCCAGCCCCCATGACCAGCTGGGGAATTCTGGGAGTTGAAGTCCATAAGTCTCAGAGTTGCCAAGGTTGGACATCCCTGTTGTAGTTTTTGCTCCTGGTAATTGAATGAAAACCTTCTTGCCTGCTGAGCCCTGAGTAACATTGAGCAGCATATCCTGGTCCAGCTTGGACCTTTTCATGGAGTTTGGGCAGCAACTAGAAAAAGAGCAACCAGACTGAAGGAGCATCTCATCCCAACTAGTGCAAGAATGTTTGGGGAAAGATTGTATGCTATTTTAAAGACTTTGAGACTCTAACTTGATCTGACTATTAAAAGACAAGAATTAAAGGACTGAGCATTAAAGACATATTTATGTGGCAATATCATCTGGCAAAGCCTAGAAATGAGGAGTTGACCCAGAACAATAGCCTATTGTTGGGGAAGGGGTCTATGTGGCAATAAAGTCTTTTGTACTGCTAGGCTATGCTGTGGTGCATCAGGTTCTTGGAGAGCATAGAATCTCACATATAAGAAAGTGTAAGAGGTTTATGAAATAAACACACTGTGGAAAATGGGAAGACAGTATAACCTCATCATAGTTAGGCCAAATTATGTAATGTGTGTTATTTGAGAGTCATCATGATGCTTGTGACATCACTCAGACCTGGCACTCTACAATAGAGCTGGGTGGTGGACAATTGACAAAAGACAGGATGAATATACTTTGCACTACCTATAAAAATAAGTACAAAACTTACAAGCACAATATGGTCACCAATTTAAAGTGCCATAAAAGAGGTCTAGACAACGTTAACTAAGGATCTGGTCATCAATGGCCACTAGTTATGAAGGTTATATATAACCTCCAGCATTATAGGAAGTATGCTAAGGGCAGGACAAGAAGCAGTGGATTGGAACTTATCAAGGAGAGATCCAACCTAGAACTAAGGAAAAATTTTCTGACAGTGAGAAGAATTAACCAGCAGAATGGCTTGAATCCAAAAGTTGTAGGTGCTCCACCATTGGAGGTTTTGAAGAAGAGATTGAACAGGCGTTTGTCTCCTGCTTGAGCAGGGATTTGGACCTCCAAAATTTATTTATTTATTATTATTATTTACAATTCCTTCCAACTCTGTTATTCTGTATTCTGTAGTAGTTATTTGGACCTCCAAAATCTCTTCCAACTCTGTTATTCTGTATTCTGTAGTATTATCTTCAGAGTAGAATGAAGTACATATCAGAATGTATAAGAAAGTATACAGAATGTTGGCAATAATAAAATAGCTAACTAATGAGAAACAGTGCAGTTGGAATGGTATTGCTGTAAACTGTAGCTATAAGGGACAGGTTAGGAGAGATAAAAGTCAGGTTGAAGAATGTGGCTGGAACAACAGTGATCAAGAACCAGAAGATCAAGTCTTGGAAATGTGAAGATTGAAAGGGCAGATCGAATAAGGATTGTAGAGCTGGGCATAAATAGTATATCTGAGAAAAGAGAAGAGAAGTAGGGTGCTTAGGGTGGATAAGTGCAAGTAATTAGAAACAGGGGATAAGAAATAGGCAATGAACTCAATAAATGAAAGAACCCAAAACTGTTCAGAAAAGAAACAAAGTTTATTTATGCAGTGCACTTTGATAGTAAACTCTCATTTCTTCTATAACCATTGGTCTATGCGTCTCACTCAAATCCCAGAATCCATAACAGGGCTCTACAAATTCAGCTGCAACTTGGTGGATCAGGCCAACTGCATTTTATTTTTCTCTTTAGGCAGTGCTCAGGACAAGTCCATCTCTCTATGTTTCCTTTCCCCATGCTCCATTGGCTGAATTGTAGCGTGTGTGAAATGCATGGAAAACTAGGCCTATGTGAATAACCTGCTTTGATGCAGATTTAAGTTGCTAGGCTCAAAGATGGCATGGTGTGACCGGAATTTCAAAGGCAAAACTATCCAAATAGGATCAAAATTCAATAGGAGGAAACAAAAATCTGTATGCCATAAGAGGGAAGCAACAAAACATACGCAGCTGCTTCTTTTTTTATCAGAATGGGATGAAAATAGCAAGGGAGTTTTAGCTGGAGAATCTTCCAGGGTTTTACTGCAATATTTTACTGAAAATATTCTCCTTATTAAAGGATTCTCCCTTTCTAAGGAAGAAATGAGGCGAATGAGGAAAGAACAGCAGAACTACCTCCAAATTATCTAGCAAGGATCCTCTAGAGAAGTGGTCCAGAAAAAAAATACACACACAAAAAATGTCCTACTTCAATTTAAAACGAAAGCTTTTGAAAACAGTATAAAAAGTAAAACCTTTGCTCCACTTTTACTGTCATGGAACAATAGCACGACTTGCCTTTATGCAGTGTTATAAGTTTGCTGAGTTCTGATGGTTTTTTTTGGTGGGGGGGGATAGAAAAGTTAACAGAATAACAGAGTTGGAAGAGACCTTGGAGGTCTTCTAGTCCAACCCCCTGCTCAGGCAGGAAAGCCTATACCATTTCAGACAAATGATTGTCCAATTTCTTCTTAAAAACTTTAAGTGTTGGACACCCACGACTTCTGGAGGCAGGTTGTTCCAAAGATTAATTGTTCTGTCAGGAAATTTCTCCTTGGTTCTAGATTGCTTCTCTCCTTGGTTAATTCCCATCTATTACTTCTTGTCCTTCCTTTGGGTTGTTTGGAGAATGGGTTGACCTCCTCTTCTTTGTGGCAACCCCTTAGATATTGGAAGACTGCTCTCATGTCAACCCTTATCCTTCTTTTCACTAAACTAGACATACCTAATTCCAGCAACCCTTCTTTATACGTTGATATAAGTTGACATAAACGGTTGTCAAGTTTGACCCATCTAAGGAAGGACCTTCTCATTGACTAGTCTTAGTCTCCCCTAGATATGCCCCAGTTATGTCAAGGATTGTCCTAACTGGCAATTCTTCACTGAGTTATGAAAGGTGGTAAGACAAGCCCGGCACAGTGAAATGCAAACAGACCACAGGAGAATGGTACCACTATGTATACAATACACACAAACCTCATCATCAGCCAGGGTGCTGTTATTTCCAGCACATCAGACTTGTTCACCAAGGGCCAGCACTGGGATTCATGATTAGTCTTATGGTCTTGAATAAAAAAGCAGCAGTTCACCCACTTCTTTTCCAATACTGAGCCATGCTTTGAATGGCTGTCTGAAGGTGTGGGAGTTCAGAGCAGTTATTCCCCAATGGTCCCACTTAAAAGCTTGCTGGGGGGGAGAGGGAAGGAGATATCTCCATGGCTTCCTAATAAAAACAAATTATTTAACTTTGGAATTTTCTGCTTCAGCCCCCGAAAGGATAAATTGAGATTACACATTACATCGTCCTAGGGCTAGGCGCTCTCGCAGACATGCATTAGGTAGAAATAGTGGGAACGTGTAAAGGATGGAAGGAGATTCTGGTTCAAAGAAATGATGCTTGTCAGTTAAATCAAGGTCTGGAAAAGCTGTTCCTTGAGCCCCAATGGTGATCTTCCTACTTTTGATCTGGTTCCTCCTCTGACAAGTCTTAGGCATACATTAAAGAACAAAGCGCATGCCAGAATGGTTGGATACTGTATGCGAGTTCCATGGATTCCCCATAAGGTACTTACGCTGATGGACAGCACCGGGCCCACTTTATACATGGAGTAACGATCGGTCCCAGCACAAATATCTTTCAAGTCGTTATCCTCTCCTTCCTGGCCAAGTTCTTTTTGCATGAACTGAGCAAAAGCTTTCATTCGGTTGGGGCTTCCTCCCACACAGACGAACTGCAAAGGGATGACAAGGGCATCAGCCATAGCAGTCACAGCTCAGAATGGTTTTATACATTTTTACATCCGAAAGGAGATCGTCCTCGAAAGCATGAACTAAAAGATGGCCCTGACCCAAGAGGTCAACTTGTTTTGATCAGGATAATCCCATGAAATTTACTCGTTGCGTCCCTTAAAAGCAGAATAAAACAGCTTGGTTTTATTTTCTGTCATGAGATCAGAAGACCTAAATCAGGGGTGAGCCATCTGAGGGAGGGTGAGAGCTTGGGGTCATCTTTATTTTTTTAAAAAAAGTACTGGCTCAAGTACTGTCAGAAATGGCTGGTTTTACATTTTCAATCAGAGGTTCAGTGTACAGATTTCAAACCTAACTCATTTATTTATTATTTTTATCCCACCCTTATTATTTTTAGAAGTAATTCGAGGCAACTAATATGCCTAACACTCCTCCTTCCTCTTCTTTTCCCACAACAACAGCCCTGTGAGGCGAACTGGGCTGAAAGAGAGTAACTGACCCAAGGTCACCCAGCCAGCTTTCGTACCTTTGCCAGGACTAAAACTCACAGTCCCCAGCTTTCTAGCCAGGTCCCTTCACGGTTAGACCAAACTGGCTATGCAAAGTAATCATATAGCTAATCGATGCCATTTTGATTATTGTACACCACCTAGAGCTGCTTCTGTGAGATGAGTAGCCATATAAATGTGATTAATTTATAATAAATACACTTTACAACTGAATTTTAGCAATGTCATCCTTGCAGAACTGTGAGGGGCTGCAAAAACAGGCCTGGGGAACTATGGGTCATTAGGTAGCTGCCCAGGCTGTATCCCACAGAACTTTGCTACAAGAAATGTACAATTTCTGTCAAAAGGGGCCCATCCATATGCTTCACCACTTATGAGGGTCTAGTCATCAAATACCCATGACATAAATAAAATTGAAATGTTTCCTCTCCTGTAGGAATAATCAATGAAGTGAAACAGAAGTGGGGATCGTGTTATATCCTGAATATTATTTGATTCAGTAAAAGGGGGTGGAGGAAGAAGAAAGAAAAGAGGTGCAAGGGCTACAGTTTTAGACCTCTCCTATATATCTGGTTCTAAATAGACTACATTATCTCTGGAATTCTGTCCACATTTTGAAGGGATGAGTGGCACAATCACCAAAAATGCATCTGGATTTCACATCTAATGTGCAGTGTCTGCATTTTATATCTGAATTTTGTCCCCTGTCCAAATGTCTTATTTGCGGCAACTTTAATTTTCGGCTGAAAATAAACCCAGCAAAATAAGCAAGCACTGCATACAAACTGCTAGTAGCTATTTATGCTAGAAACAAAGATGAACCAGATGCTGAAGCAGTGTGTGGTCCGCTCTATTATTTTGAGAAGGGTGCAAATTTCTATACGTGCCGCCAAGAATTGCAAGTGCAAATGTGTGTGGAATTCTAGGAAAAGAAATAAAAATCACTTCTGAATCGAGAGGATAACTAATCAACACATCTCTGTTTGCTGCCCCACATTGCTACTGTGGTCAAAAATGAGACTTGATCTAGATGGCGAACATTTTCTGTACAGTTTTTCACAACTTTGTAGCCCTAGAATTACATACTGTAGGTTCAAATCCTGTGTATTTCTCAGGAGAAAATAAACCCAATTCAGACTGTGCTCTAAATGTGTGATGAATCGCATATGAATCTTGTCCCATAATGGCTGGCATGTTTACTTATAGAATTTCCAGGTAATATCTTCTAAATTTTCTGAAGAATTTTGCATTTGTACACTACCATTCTTATTAGGGCGATAAGAAAAACACAATATGCAAAGCATACTAAGGACAATTGTAGCCAAAGTAAAGAAATGCTTTGGATAGTTCCCACTGAAACCAATTTAAAACTTATCTTAATACTCCCATTAAAATCAATGAGGTTTTAAATACTTAGCTTGGGTTCCATATATTTTCCAGAAATAAATTGAAGGAATTCATTGAGGTTTTTCTTACACTGCGCAAATAAGCATTTCAGAAGCAAGGCAATTTCCCTTTATTTAAAATAAGATTTATTGAAAGTTTTGCAGAGTACATAGAAAGTAATATATACTAATAAAGAGTAAAAGCATCATAGAAAGAAATAAAGAGGAAATAAAAAACAAGAGTAGGGAAAAACAATAAAAAGAAATAGAAAAAAGAAGCATCCAATTTCATTTGCAGAAATGGAAGTACTAATAAAAAAATTATCTTGCTTTATAACTACAAAACAAAGCTCACACTTTTCTATTATGTATTTTTTTCTAATCATCAACGCCAAAATCATAGTTGCATTTCCCTCCATTTTGTGCAAAAAGTCTATATTGCAAGGGGGAGCTATAAATCTAGATATTATTTTTTCCCCTGATCAAAAAGGTTAATTCAGACATTGTTGAAGGTCAAGGGAAATTTCCAGCTGGAATCCAAGTGTTGAAAACATTTGAATAACAACAATATGCAAAAGACTGCATAATGTATCCCCAATTTAAAGCACCATTTAGGGGAAAAACACATCAGTTAATTAAAATGCCTGTTGATACTACATTAATGTAATTAACATCCTTTTTATGCTATTTACATCAATTTGCATCATTTGTGTCAGGACAATTGTCCAAATGGGTTTTAAAAACAGGAGATATCCATTATTTTGTGTGCATGGGGAGAATCCAAAACTAAATTTAATCCATTACACCTGAGATTCTTTAAATTGCAGTCTAGACAATTGAGATTAAACTGCAACAGTCAAAACATTAGGGCTATCGGATTTGACCCTCATAAATCTGGATGACCACAAGATGGCAGCAAAAATAGATTTTTGTGTATCTCTTTGCTGCATGTAGGTATTCCGTATGGATTTGGTAAACCTAGCAGAGACACAGAACCTATGCAGTATGTAAGTTCAGTTCCTAGCATCTCCAGTTAAAAAGATACAAGAAGCGACTTATGCATTCTTTTATATGTCGGTATATCACTTCTTAAACTCTCATTATTTCTCTTGTCCGGGAATTCCGTTCCTCTATAATTTGAACCAGTATCGAATTTGGAGCTCAGAGTCTCTTTCTAAAAGTTTTCCACAAGACTAAACACAGTTCACAATATGGCTGGTGTTTGTTTATATGAAGATATCCCTAAGCAGCTTTGGAAGTGGCATCAACAGAAAGAAGGCTCTCCTCTTCAGCAAGAGAAATGGGAAAGGATACTGGGATGAGTCAAATTCCGTCATGTATTGTTTTGGAACTGGAGCCAGAGCGAAGCTTCTCGAGGGAAGAATTTAGCCCATCAAACCGGCTTTATTTTGTCAATCTCCTTCCTTCACTGAGAAGAGAAGGGTAATCGCCCATAACTGTAGCTGCAGCATACTTTTTGAGTCACTTTGCGGAATAGCACAGACTTTATTCCCTTAGGACCTATAACTCATCTCTGAAGCTTGTCTGAGGTAACAAAAGAAAAAGAAAAAAGAAAAAAGAAGAGCAACAAGAGCAGAATGGAACGTGTTTAGAAAAGCAGTAGCCGTGTCATCTTAATATTACCTTTATGTCTCCAAACATGGCTGGTAGGTTGTGCGTTTTGGTTCCTAAGTCTAAGTGGTAAAGGATGTCTTCCTCCATTAAATCCAAGTGAGGGTTCTTAACATAAACAAACCCATTCCTAAGAAAGAAACATAAAAAGAGAAGGAAGCTGTCAGGGACCATGGAGAGGGGAAATTGCAAGATAAAATATGGCAAACTCAGGCATTCAGGTGAAGCTGTAGATTTCCCATTCATATATTAATAATGCTAAGGTTGGAGATAGAAAAAGAACTGAGGCCAAACGGGCTCTTTCCAGATGATCAGTTTTTAGTAAAGTAAATGTGTCGCTATTGCCCGCTTGGTATGCTGATTGCAAACCTCTTCCCTGGAGGTTGAAGTTCTCAGTGTTCTGTAGCAATGTATTGTATATTCAGGAAATGATATTTTTCCTCCTTTCACTCCACCGGTATCTTGTGTTTGCCTTCCAAAATGACTTTGTGTGACTGTTAATAGACACATTCCTTATGGTTTGTGAAGTCATTAATAACGATCGCACTATTCTATTGCCATTCAGTTCTGTGATCTTAGCAATAGCAATAGCACTTAGACTTATATACCGCTTCACAGTGCTCCACAGCCCTCTCTAAGCGGTTTACAGAGTCAGCATCTTGCCTCCAACAATCTGGGTTCTCATTTTACCGACCTTGGAAGGATGGAAGGCGAAGTCAACCTTGAGCCAGTCAGGATCAAACTGCTGTAAGTGGGCAGAATTAGCCTGCAATGCTGCATAATGGAGTGAACTCCTGTTACTTCCCCCAGCTTCTGCCAATCGAGCAGTTCGAAATAATGAGATTGTAGCATTAAAAATTCTTCAAATTTCTTGCAGTACCAGCACATCCACACCTACACCCACACAAATACACACAAATACACACACACACACACACACACACACACGCGTCAATCCCTTTTAAAAAAATCCTCCCAGAGGTCTAATAATGAGATTATTTTCTGATTAAATTCATTTTTTTAATCATAGGAACCCAAATTGAAGAAAAACAAAAGGAAATGCTTAGCTTAAGGAGGAGACGAAATGGAAGACAAAAGGATTATTCAAGAATAAGAGATAAAGCCAACAATTGTTTAAAATGAGGAAAAAAACTGCTCAAGAATCAGAAGCAACAAGACAAAACAGAAATAAGAGACAAAACATATTAGCTAAAGACTAATAGACAAGAACTAAGGGTAAGAAACAAAGGCAGAACTCATGAGATGAGAGACTTGTAAACAATTCTACCATTTTTGTTTTTAATAGAAAAAGTTTTTATTGGTCAATAAAATACAAAACAATAGCTTACAATATGTGGAATTTCAATTACCAAAAATGATAATT
>JANHFO010002921.1:27571-37768 GCA_032468095.1 Pareas carinatus | reverse complement strand
TGATAATGATAATGATAATGATAATGATAATACCAAGTTTAGAAGCCCATTGTCAAGATCTCAGCTGAATCGCCTATCTGGATCTATGACATATATCTGGTTCTTCGCTTTGAGCTTGCCCACAAAGGGTGTGGGGTGGTTGGGTTGTTATTCTCCTGGGTGGGAAATGAAATGGTGAACGTAGGTCTACAAACGCACTCTGCAGCTATTGCTATTTTCTTCAAGTTCATTCATGCAGGTGGTGGTTCCCATAGCAAAGTATGTTTCTTATCTGTACCATGCGATACACCAGGGGGTTTGCCTGTGGGAAAGTCATTCCTTAACTATGCCAGTGTGTGTATAAAAAAACCTTAGATTCAACCTTGCTTTCTTATGAGCCTTTGTTATGCTTTCTAATTAAACTTAGACTTTGAAGATGTTTGTTTTTTGTTTGGAATGATTGATGGAACATTTCACACCCATCTCCTTTCAGTAAGGGATCCTGAAAAAAGTATCTTCATTTTTAGTGTGTAAGACTATGGTTGATTGTTTGATGTACAAGAGTAACTTTTAGCATAGGTGTAGATACACTCCTAGAAAGGTAACAAGGAGTTCCATAGGCTACATTCTTCCTTTTCTTTGTTCTCCTGCTCTGGACAAAGCTAGTCTTTCTCCAATGATTTAAAATTCCACAGGCCTAGTCTGGATTCCAAGATGGCTTGGTATACAAAGTATATCTTAGGGGAAGGTGTTTTTGTCTTTCTAGATTCAGGCACTGTACATGGAGTATTTGTGTAATCAAGATTTCTTCTTTCTTAATATTTTGCTCTTGAAGAAACCAAGAATCTCAAAATTCTATAAGTGCCTTCGGGATCTCCTTGTCTGAGAGCTATGGAGTGGTAACTCCTAAAGAAAGTCTGACTTAAACTTAAACTTTACTGTGATTTTTATTCTTCCAATATACATAATATGAGATAAAATGATCTGTAAATTGTAAGTTTATCTCTTTTATTGGGATTCTGCACAAAATTAATTCACAGAAAATATCAGTAATAATTAATGGAGAATATTTAGTATGGGAGAGTTCATGCCAGAATACAAAAAGTCAATAAAGGTCAAATTCATTAAAATAAAAATAAAAAAAACTGAAAAGCAACTTTTCTGCAGCATGTATTTTCATATTCCATTGTAACAAATCAGCAAAATACAATGAAAGAAGAAGAAAATACTTTTTTTTCATATTAAAAGAGGAACAGCTATGAACTATGTTAACTATTTTTGTTGTTCAGTCACTAAGTCGTGTCCGACTCTTTGTGACCACACGGACCGTAGTCCGCCAGACCTCTCTGTCCCTCACAGCCTCCCACAGTCTGCCCAAATGTTAACTATACCCTGATGAAATTTGGAGATTTAAGTTTGCGATTTAGTATTCAACAGTGAACTAATTCAATTCATGCTACTATAAGTTTTGATTCAAAAAAATGATGTGTGTCCATAGGCTCTAAAAGAGGAATTTCTTCAGATGTTTTGTTCTGGCAAAATGAGATGGAAACATCAGCTATGGAAGGCAGGTGATCTGAAGGTAAAGCAGTTTGAGCTGCTTGGAGATTTCTATTTAAAATCAATCACTCAATCAATCCAAAGGCTATAATGGGAAAGTACTGAAATATCTTCAGCTGCTATATAATTCTTGGCAGAATGGGATGAAAATGCTGGTTATGATATTTGTTTTCCCCAAACGAATAAAAATAAATAACACATCCCATTCTTTTGTTAGTCAAGGCCAGCTTTCCCCATGAAGAATAAAATAAACTTCAGTTTGATCTAATGTTACTATGAGAAACGGCAGAAAGGCAGAGGAGGAGAATAAACATTAAGATATTTATTTTAAGAAACCAAGAGACAAAAGGTGAGACTCTTGGCAGCTATGCTCATAAATGGCAACTTAACCTAGGTGGCCAAAAAAATCTGAGGAGAAGTGCTTCAGATCGTCCTAATGAGCTCATTATAACTGAAGCTGGGAAATTCTTTCAGCCTGTTTCAAGATTCCATATTTCACCCAGACTAGCATTATAGGCACTTCCCTAAAATCTGTACTATTCTTGCTTCCTTGAACTTGCCCTCCTACCTGGGATTTGATGGCTAGTCATGGGGCTCTATTTGGAACAGCAATTCAATAGGAGGAGGGGGGCCGGGAAGAGGAAGGGGAAGGAGCAGAGAAAGGGGAAAGGGAAGGAGAAAGAGGAGACTTTTAAGGTACGACATAGCACAGTGATGGCGTACCTTTTAGAGAGCGAGTGCTCAAACTGCAACCCAAAAGCCACTTATGTATCGTAAAGTGCCAAAACTGCAACACGCACACACCCGCACCTCCCCAGCGATGCCCCCGTGCCCCCCAGGTGCCCCCCTGCATCTCCCAGCAACTTCCCCACCGCCTCGTGATTGTCCACCCCCTTGGTGGCGGTTGGTGCCTCCCCCACACTCTCCAATTACTCACGAGCTAGTCGCCACCACCATTACCTGGAGGGAAAGGAGTCCTACGTCCCTCTAAAGAACGGAAGTTTTTTTTTACTTTGCTAGGGCGATGGAGCGTGTGCCGGCAGAGAGGGCTCTGAGTGCCGCCTCTGGCATGCGTGCCATAGCTTCGCCATCGCTGACATAGCGTTTCTTCACAAAAAGGGATGAGAGGAACGTGTGGAACCAAAGAGGAGTTACGGCAAATATTCATCAAAAATGCAAAACACAATTCACACAGCTCTTATCACTTCTTGCACTGATGCTACATAGAATGAGATAAGAGGAAGGGAAATACTAGGTGGGATTAGAGAGAAATTGGAAACTAGTTTGTTGTGGGTCTTCCTCCTTTCTGTCTGCTAGACTTTCTTCTAAGACTCTGATCCCTGCATTGTCTCCTTCTGCAATCTCTGTAAAATACTCTTGAATGTCCTCTCTTTATGACAGCTCAGTAACAAGCCCCATTGCTCTATATCAGTGTTTCTAACCTTGAAGATGAGTGTACTTCAGCCTCCATAATCCCCCAGCCAGCATGCTGTCTACAGTATATTGTCTTTATTCTGCTCTCCTAAATATACACCTCACTAGAACTTCTTCGCCACAACCAATTTTATATTTTCCATCTTCTGTAAACGTTGAAATTCCTGTTTCAGCCTTTATGCTAACAGCTTCTCCAACTGAAGATGGCTGAGAGTGATTGAAATACATTACTAGATTCATAGCAGCCTGTGGTCATTATGTTTTATTTCAGTCAACAGATACTAAATGTTCAAACCAACAGTCATGGAGGTCAGTAAATTCATTCAATATTGACAAAGACTTTCTCCAATTTACTTTTTTTTAAAAATTCTTTTTATTGAATTTTCATCAAGGAAAAGAAGAAACATTGTCCATTTATATCATTGTAAAATAAGAAAAGAAAGAAAAAGGTAAAGGCCTATATTACCGAACACTTATATACAATATATAATAGCCCAATATTAACAAGGGAATGCAATGCATGATAATACATAATTATATACAATATCCCATTTTTAATTTTGATCTTAGTAACTAAGGTTTCAAGACACTATCTCGTTCACTATTGTCTGCGAGACCCAAGTTGGGGTCCTCCGTTTCTTTATATAACTTCATTGATTTAATGGCGTCTTAGTGACCTTACGAGACCTCAGTTTGATTCACATAGTTTTTATACATCTTTATGAAATCTCTTATAAAAGTACCTAATACCTATATATATATATCTTTACATTGACACTCTATTCTTTACGATCCTTTTCCCCAAAGAGTTTGACTGTGTATCTACTTTCCAACAATTAACATTTTATTTCGTTTATCTATCTGTCTTAGAGTCCTTCTACACACCCTTCTTGGATTCCTTTATCTCCTTTATCTGCTTGGGCTATTCTTGTTCTTTCACTCCTTGATCCATACTCTTTTTTTTTCTTTTTGTTGTTTATTTACGTTGTTTTGGCCTTCTCTTTCCTACACTACCTCCTACTCACCTTCATTCTGTTTCCTACTCCTTCCTACTCTATCTCCTTCTCACCTTCTTTCTACTATCTATTCACTTTCACTTTCCTCCTTATTATCTCTTTACCTCTCTCCCACCCTTCCTTCCCTTCCCCATCTTCTTATCTCTTTCTTGCTATATGCCCTGTCTGTACTATATTTAATTTTCTCTCTTTCCATTCCTTCTTATTTCTCCCTTTCTTCAAATTCTGCTCTTTCGGTTCTCTTTTCACACCTTTCATTTTCCTTGCCTTCTTCTCCTCAATCTTTAGTTCCTCTTCCTCCTCCTCTTCTTCTTCCTTCTTCTACATCCACTCCACCCTCTTACTACTTTCTTTATCCTTCGCCCTAATTCTTCTCTTGCTTTTTATGTATTATCATGCATTGTATTCCCTTGTTAATATTGTGCTATTGTATATAAGTGCTTGATGATATAGGCCTTTATCTTTTTCTTTCTTTTCTTATTTTACAATGATATAAATGAACAATGCTTCTTTTTTTCTTGATGAAAACTCAATAAAAAGAATTAAAAAAAAGATTTTAGGAGTTAATTAAATAATTTTTATGTATTAGTAGAGGCAATGTGACTCATAGTAGCAGTTGTCGAAAGGAATATTGTGTGGTCTGATGCAACACCATTCTTGTGTTGTAAAGATTGATGAAATGCATATGTCTGTAGAGATTTATGTGCTTATAATTAGTTTCTTCATCTAAAATTAAACTAAGCATTGCTCTGGTTAAAAAATATATAATTTTCTCTTCCTTTTTTCCGTTTTGCTTTTTTCTAAATAAAATTCAGTACAGATCTCTACTATCAGACAATCATGAAAATAAATTACTGATTTCTGAGTTCAGTTTGTGAAACTCTAAATCACTAGTCAGAGTGTAACACAATCTATAATTTATTATGAAACTGGAATGACAAATTGAAATAGCAGTTTAAGGGCAGGTTGTGCTTATGGAGGAAAAGGCATATCCATTTACTTTGTTTCAAAATATGCATCAATACAAATGTTTCATTATATGGACATACAAATGTTTCATTATATGGACATATAATTGTCAGATGCCATTTGCACACCCATCTGTATTGTTTAGAAATGGTTTTTACTTGTAAGAATTCTTTAAGATTTCAAATCTGGTGTTTATAAACTACTAGCTTTTTGTACCCGTGCTCCACTACGAATCCTCCCAACAGTCAGCTGTTTAGCGGTGTTCGCTCCCTCCTTCCCAATCCTTCCTCCTTCTTTCCAGCTGTCTGTCTTCTCTGTCTGCCTCTCTCCATTTCCTGCCATTTTCCTCTTGTCCGTTTTGGTGCAAATCTCTTGCCTCCCGGGTTTTAGTGTACCCCGACGGACAGCTATTTTGCGGTGTTCGCTCACTCCTTCCCAGTCCTTCCTCCTTCATTCCAGCTCTGTCTGTCTTGTCTGTCTGCCTCTCTCCGCTCCCTGCCCCATCCTCCCCAATCCTTCCTCCTTCATTCCAGCTCTGTCTGTCTTGTCTGTCTGCCTCTCTCCATTCCCTGCCGCCTCCTCCCCAATCCTTCCTCCTTGGTTCCAGCTCTGTTCTTTCTTGTCTGTCTGCCACTCTCTGTTCCCTGCCCCCTCTTCCCCAACCCTTTCTCCTTCATTCCAGCTCTGTCTGTCTTGTCTGTCTACCTCTCTCCATTCTCTACCCCCTCCTCCCCAAATCCTTCCTCCCTTCCTTCCAGCTCTGTCTGCCTCTCTCCCTTCCCTGCCATTCTCCTCTTGTCTGTTTTGGCATGAATCTCTTTCCTTCCTGGTTTTATCCCCCTCCTCCCGAATCCTTCCTCCTTTGTTCAAGCGCTTTCTGTCTGTCTATTCTCTCTCTTCCTCTCTCCATTCCCTGCTGTTCTCCTATTCCTCTTTCCTTTGCCCCTCCTCCCCATTGCTACAGTTCCCCGGCAAAGGTCAGCGCATGTGCAGTGGCTTCAGAGGCAGAGCAACTGCAATCTGCTTGAGTCTTGGCTCATGAGCAGTAGCTTCCTTGGCCGTGTTCAACAATAAATGGTAAATAACTCCTTTAAAAGTATTTTTTTTCAGAAACTTTTGTTGTAGTTTGCTCCCAGATGGGAAGCAAAGGTATGTAGGAAGTGTCAATAATGTAGCTTTTATGGTTTTTGAGATATAGTGATGAGTCAGACGTGAATGGTGAGTGAATGATGAATGAATCATTTTTGAGGTTTATTATTATAGATGTTAGCATTTTGGAACTGGTAGACTACATTGCAACAATCCATTTGGGAGTTGACTAATAGTTAAACTCTTTCAGCCAATTCATACAACTTATAAGTACAACTCTGGTCTGCCCCTCATATGGACATTTTTTTTTCCCTAGAGAAGAACAGAATATCTATTTTGTCCAACACTTGCTAACATCAGATTCATACCTTGATCATTTTATTGTCTAATAGAATAAAAAGTTTTTTTCTACCTCACTTGTCAAACACTTTATTATTACTATATTATTGATATACAGCGGTCTTGTAACTATTCATAGTTTTATTTTGTTAAACAAAGAATTTGCCAATATGACTATAAATTATAACCATCTTTAATTAGGAAGGTTTAGATAACAGCTGGTTTCTTCTAACCTCCCCACTTTCTTTTTTCACACTTTCTTTTTACTTTTTGATCCATGCAATACACTACTAAAGCAGCATTCCACAAACTGGCACCTTTTCATACAACTATATCTGTCTTTTCATCCCTTCTACCATTTTTTGTTAAGGGAGAACATGGAATGGCTGCTAATCACCTCATTTATCTGAGAAATAATTGAGACCTAAACAAAGAGGTTCCACTCATCAATAGTAGGATCTTAATATTTAATATAGGAAAAGACACCAGGGTGTCAATCACTGCTATTTTCCTGTGACACTGATTGTTTTGGGAGCCACTATATAGTGTAAACAACAAATGCTATGATTAAAATTTACTTTTCCAAGGAGATTAAAAATCATGTAGCAGATGATTAAATATCTCTCTCTGAAGGACTGTAAAAGGCTGATAAACAAGTATCCACCAAAAAGACCATCAGATGATTGTTTGCTACAGTATTTACAGTTAATATAAATACATATGTATTCCTTACCAAATAAAGAATTTTATAAAGTAATATGTGAGTGAAAGCATTTTGCTGACCTCCCTGAGCAATCACCTGGTGGTCTAAAATTATTAGTTGCAGAACTGCATTAGCTAATGTTGGCAATTAAGTCATCCAGGTTCCACTGAGAACATAGCTCCAGCTCAATTGAACAAAATTAAGAAATAAAGCCTTGGAGAAACATTCATTTAGAGATTAGAAAACTATTTCTAATTAAGGAATTAAATATAATAGGCATGTCTCTTAGTTGAGATATAAAATGTAATAACAGAAAGCATTACATGAAATATATGCTCTCAATCAAATCATGATGACCTCAAAAATAGATGTCTTACTGCTATTAAAAGCATTGTTTAAATGTGTTCCTTGGGAAACAGGACAAAATTTTGACAATTTACTTTTGAGAGTGAATTGCATGAACACAAAACTCTTAAACCTTTGGACTTTATATGCTCTACTCTGTAAATACTTGGCAAGCAGCAAGGGGTTATTTATTTATTTATTTTTCTTTTTTATCCTTTCTTAGAAAGCCTCTTTCTCTGTTCCATTCTTATTGTCTATTTTACCTTCTTTTGCCTACCCTTCCTAATCCTCTCATCCTTTGGTGGCCCTATCATAATTGAGATTAGTTTCTTTCTAATGGTGGCCACTTTCCATTCCTTCTTCTTTCTCCTACAGCCTTCCTTTCTTCTATCCTTCTTAACTTCCTCTCTACCAACTTCTACCTTTTATTCTCTTTCTTTCATTCACTCTTATCTTTCATTCATTTCTTCTATTCTTTCCTTTCCTACTACTTTCTTACATTCTTTCTTAGTTTTTTTCTCAGTCCTTTCTGTTCTCTTCTTCCTTCTATACCAGTAAGTAAATTTTGTATTATTAGTATTTTTGAGGTGTAATTGTTAGTCCATTACATGTTACCTTTTCCATTTCTACATCCTTGCTTGCTTTCTAACCATTTATAAAATCTTGTCCATGTCTGGTAATAATCGGTTTCTTCTTTGTTCTTCAATCTCATTGTGAGCCTATCTAGTTCTGCACAGTCCAATATTTTCTTTATAATTTCTTGTTCATGTAGTATGTGTTCATTTTTCCAGTTCTTAGCAAATATTATTCTGGCTGCTGTTACAAGGTGATGTATTTGTCTCTTTTTGTTTCCTTTTTCTTTAAATATACCCAGCAGAAAGGTTTCCGGATTCAGTTCCATTTTTGTATCTAATATTTCCTCTAACAATTAATGGATTCTTGCCCAGTATTTTTTGGCATGTTGGCATGACCACCACATATGATAGTATGTTCCAGCTTTCATTTACACTTCCAGCATTTATCTTTCTTATTTTTTGCAATCTTTGCTATTTTTTCTGGTGTTATGTGCCATCTGTAAAACATTTTATAAAGGTTTTCCTTATATGTTGTTGACAGGGTTAGCTTGTAATTTTGTTTCCATAATTTTTGCCAATCATCTATGTCTATGGTATGTCCAATTTTTTTTGCCCAAATTATCATTTGTTTTATTTGTTCTTCTTCCATTTCCATATTAAGTAGTACTTTATATATTCTTTTGATTATTTTTTTCATCCGAATTTAATAATACTTTGTCAAATTGTATTTGTTTTTTGTACATACCATATTGTGATTTATCTCATTCAAATCTTGATTTAATTTCTTCATATTTCCACCATGTGATATCTATTTCTTGTTTACTTAGATTTTCTTTTGATTTCTCCAAAGTCCTGATTTTTTTTTATCAGTCTTGGAATAGTTTCTATTAATTCTTCTGTTATGAAGACCAGGTCATCAGCAAATGCTTGAAGTATGTAGTTCTCTAACTCTTAATCCTTTGATTTCTTGGTCAGCTCTTATATTTCTATTGAGTATTTCTAATGTTAGGATAAAGAGAAGTGAAGATAGTGGACAACCTTGCTTTGTTCCTTTTTTAATTTCAAACGTTTCCATGTAGTCCTGGTTGATGCTTATTTTTGCCTTTTGGATTCGATATATTGTTTTAATTGTATTTACAAAGTTTTGGCCAAATTCCATCCAATCCAGTTGACATTTTAAAAATTGCCATGATAAGTTGTCGAGTGCTTTTTGTGCATCTAAAAACATTTGTGCTGCTTATTTTTCTGGGTGTGTCTCATAATATTCAAGGATATTTGTTACAGTTCTTAAGTTATTTCTAATTTGTCTCCTGGGCAAAAATCCATTTTGGTCAGAGTGTATAAATTCGGATAAAAATTTTTTAAGCCTTTCTGCCATAATAGATGTAAATAATTTGTAGTTCACGTTCAATAGGGAAATTGGTTTATAATTTTTAATCTGTGTCAAGTCGTTTCCATCTTTTGGTATTAAAATAATGTTAGTTTCTGTCCTTGAATTTGGCATTTTGGCTGTTGTTATGAGTTCTTGGCTTTTTTCTTGTAATGGTATACTGAGTAGTTCATGCAGTTCTTTATACCATTCTGCTGGTATTCTGTCTGGGCCTGCTGCTTTATCATTTTTTTGTCTGGTTATTGCTTGTTGTACTTCAAGTTGTGAGATTTTGTCATCTAGTATAGTCCTATATTCTTCTGTTATCTTTGGGATATTGCTGATTTTTAAATATTGTTTGATTTTTTCAAGTAAAATTGATTCTTCAGTATATAGTTCTTTATAGAAATCTCTGATTGTGTTTTTTATGCTTTCATGGGAGTATTGCATATCTCCTTTTTCATCTACCAACTTGCTTATCCATCTCTTTTTCTTTGTTTGTTTAAGTTGAAATGCCAGCCATCTGCCTGGTTTATTGGCATTTTCAAATAGTCTTTGACTGGCGATTTTCAATTGTAATGCTAGTTTTTCTGTTTCCAATATATTAATCTTGTGCTATATTAGGTCCAATTGTTTTTTTAATTGTTTCTTTTGCAGGTTAATTTGGAGTTCTGTTTCTATTTGTGCAAATTCGTCTTTTAAATTCTTCATCTTTTGTTTTTTTCTCTTTGTTTTTGTGAGCCGCATAGGATATGGCTATACCCCTAAAATATGCTTTGACTGTATCCCAGGTATTTTGTAGTGATGTATCTTATTTCT
>JANHFO010002920.1:96514-118350 GCA_032468095.1 Pareas carinatus | reverse complement strand
TACACCACCCTGAGTCCTTCGGGAGAAGGGCGGTATATAAATTTAAACAAATAAATAAATAAATAAATAAATAAATAAAATGAGTTCAAATTTAATTTGAACTCATATTATTTTTTATAATATTGTAATTGTTGGAATGAAATTCTATTTGTATTATTTATATCTCTTTTCTAGCACATTTTAAGTAAAACAACACTGAAGCAAGTATACTTTCCTCATAGCTGAGGTAAATGAAATCAGTGATTATGAGAAGGGTTTTTTTCCCTTGTAGTAGCCTCAGGGCATTAGAGCGAGTTCACTTTTAAACCTAATGTTTGGAGGAGTAAAATCCTTTCTGATGCCTGTTTTGAAATGGCTTCCTTATGATTGATAGATTGTTAATTGTTTAATTAAGATATTGAAATTTCAGCTTTGTGGTAAACTGACTCAAGGTGATTTTTTTAAAAAATTCAAAGGCAGTACTGAGCCTAGGGCATTATCCTCAACTAAAGAGCAGTAGGGAAATAGAGTTGGGTGAAGATCTCAGAATGGAAGTAAGTAACTAGTATGTAGAACTCACTTCAAAAGAGTTGTTGCAGAACTGGGATTTATTATTATTGTTCATTGCACAGTCTACCAGATGTTCAGATTAGGTTTGGCATTTTTGTCTACCAATCGAGTCCTTACCAAGGACCTGGGTTAGGCAGATGGTATTACAGATGCTGTCGCAGGATGGAAGCTGTTCGCAGTAAAGATGCCTTTTGCAATTGATTGATGGTGAATTTGTCAATGTCGATATGCTTCAATTGTTTTGGAATTGCATCCAAGGTGCCTATGACTATTGGGACTAATCTTGCTTGCTTTGCCATTGGGCATTCTAGTTCTATTTGTAGGTCTTTGTATTTTGTGATCTTCACCAGTTCTTTCTCTTCTATTCTGCTGTCTCCAGGCTCATCCACATCCACTATCCAGACTTTTTTGTCTTCCTTATCGATAATTGTTAAGTCCAGGGTGTTATGTGGTAGTTGCTTGTCTATTTGGATTCTAAAATTCTGGAGCAGTTTAACTTCTTCATTTTCTATGAGTTTCTCTATTTTATTATCCCACTGGTTCTTGCTGGCAGCTACCACTTCTTGCTTGCAGTGATCAGTTTGGCAATTCTGTAGAAGAACTTTTGAAATGAAGAAAAACAATAAAAGCACTGGTGTTTCCAATCAGCTGCCAGTCCCAGGAAGAGAGATGAATTATGCTTTCCAGAAGTAATTGTAGCCATTTGCAAGAGAAATAAACTTGGAAAGTATATTGAACTTGATACCTTCTCCCAGAGTATGTCCTTGATAGTACTGTGTTTTCCTGAAAATAAGACACTGTCTTATATTAATTTTTGCTCCCAAAGATGGGATAGGTCTTATTTTCAGGGGATGCCTTACTTTCGGGGAAACATGGTAAATCGCCCACCCCCAAATAACCCTCTCTGCTATTCTTGGGCGCTCTTTACCTGATTCAGAGGGCTGCAGAGAGTTTGGCCAGGCTGAAAACTCCAGGGCTCCGAATTTGCACACTTTTAGCCAGCCGGGAGGCGCTTTAGAAGCACCTCCGGTAGCCGTGCAGAAGAATTCCGAGCCCTGAAGGCAGCCCAGCCATGTGTGCCTCGCTGCCTCTCCTGTATGAAATTATTCTGCATAAGGAGCGCCCGGGGATAGCAGGGAGTGTGGAGCCGGGTGTTATTCGGGGGTGGGGGTGGCAATCTACCGTGTTTCCCTGAAGTAAGGCATCCCCTGAAAATAATATTTTTGGGGAGGTCTTATTTTTGAGGAATGTCTTATATTCCAGTAAGAGGAAAAAATGTAAGTAGGTCTTATTTTCATAGGATGTCTTATTTTGGGGGAAACACGGTATGTATAATGTAATATGAGAGTATTGATCTAACAACAGGGAGGCTTGAGTTAATGCCTCCTCTCATTCGTCTATTCATGGGACAGGTCCATCAGTCATTTGCTCCTCAGTTTAATCTACATAGAGATACTATGAAGCTCCTATACGTAGGAGGAAAAGAACCTTAAACAGGTTCAAAGCGGAGTAATATATCAGTACAATAGAGATTAATCAGTAATTGTCAGTCATTCAATTTCAGAGCCTGTGTAAAATACAATTACCCAAGCTTTAGTTTCTTATAATACATTTGAGGCTCACTGTTATGGAAGGCTATATTGTCCTACTTTATTATTCTGTTTTATTGTTACTGCTATAAATGTAGTAAATGATAAGTTTCATGGTCTGGATCTTTGTGTGTTGTATTGAAACAGAAATCTTGATGAGGAAAATGTTTTTGACTTTTTTGTTGCTATGAATTTGGATTGGAATCAGCCTTCTTATTCTGATACCCTCCAGATATGTTGGAACTTTATCTTCCAAAGTTTTAATTCATGGTGGTTCATTCCAAAGTATTCTGTTTAGATTAGGTAGTATTAAGGGCGGTTGCCAGCTATTCTTTGTAAGCTTAAAAGTTATTTAGTGGTCTATATGTTAGTGTAGTTTGTGTTTGTGTTAGCAAACTGTCCATTCTGTGTGACAAGATATGAATCCAATTCTGGCAGAGTAATGTGTATTTCATCCTTAATAGATATCGCTATTTCAGAATTGGCCATTAAATAAATTGGAGTGGATGCTTTAGGCTGCAAATGCTGGAAGGTGGGGAGTGAAGTCAGAAATATGAGTAATGTAAGATATATTTGCAATATTAAACTGCTTCACTGTTTTTAAAAGTGATATATATATATATAAGCAATATTGTATCCTCATCATCAATGTTCAAGTATGTTAATTTGTATCAGATTCCCAAGTCATTAAATTGAAGAGAGTAGGAAATGCTTTGTGAGCAAACATAATAAAACAAATTACATAGATTCTTACCCAGATATTTTTTTCTGTGGTTTACATTTACTGTGAAACAAACTATACTCAGAAAACTGATTTCCAAGAGCTCTTTGGAATCTATTTTAATTACTTTCAAGGTTTATCATAAATGTTCATCTTTTATTAATTCAATATTCATCTTGGAATATTTAATAAGGGATGACAGCCAAAAATTCTTTGCTTTATGAAATGCACCTTTATTCTTATTACCAGGTCAAACATTCATTTTAAGGATAAAACTGCATAACACATATAATATTACCTTATAGGTCTTCTACTGTATCTGCACATTTTACCTCAAGAAAAAACCATGTTCATTCCTCAAATAATTGATCAGATTTTATCAGTTCCTAAAGGTAATGCTAAACACAAAGTCTTAAACATTGAAATCTCACTTCAATTCCAGATAGTATTTACAGGTTAATAACACATTCCTATGTCAAAGAACCTTTTGAGTGAGAAATCAGAGACCATGGGCATAAAGTGATTATTTATACTGCAAAGAGAATCAATGGTTCATTTTTCAGAGAATCCACATTGATTTTCATGCTACTTCCTTATGTGATATTAGCCCCTACTCATTGTTTCTAGTTTACCACTGTCAGAAGCACTCTGATAAATAAATGATTCAGAGCCTACAGTGTATTTTTTAATTTGTTAGATTACCAAAGAGATCATCATTTTGCATTCACCTATTAAAAACATTCCATTTATATCAAAAGTAAGCATCCTATTTCATAAGGGTGTTTAAGTCTCAATTTTTTTAATATGTTGTATATATTTTATAGCCACTACAGCAACCTGTGTGTGTGTGTGTATGTGTAGACATATACACACTCAGACACCATGTTTGAGGATTGTAATCTCCCAAATTAGAACAACATTGAATTTGCTCTCCTGGCACATGCGGAAAGAAACAGTTTGAAAATGGCTCTATTAGAAAATTGGTTTATAGTAGACGAATTAAGGGCATGGCAATCTTCCACGTTCCCAGAAGGAGGTGAACCCAGATGTTACCTGTCAAGATGCTCATAGCTTTAACAGATCTGTCACAAGGTCAGACAAATACAACTTCCCCATTTCTTGGCTCCATTTCTTAAATCTTCAATTAAGAACAGTGGAAGAGTTCATTCAGTCATTGACCCCATGTATTTAGTTCTGCTGCTTAACTCTGATGTTTTTCAAAATTCTGACATATATTTGGCATTAAAACACAAAAGTAATATAACATAAGTCATATTGTAAGTAGGTACTACTAATTTCAGTCTATTTTTACAGTTGACTTGTCAACAGGACCAGTACATTTTAATAGTTTCTAGGTTGTAAATTTCATTTATCATTCAAGTTGCACATAACAGATAATTTCCAAATCATTTGTTTAAAAATTAGCGAAGGAGGAAGAAAATAGAGACCTTGATATTGTACACTCCTCCCCCCAAAAGAAATAATTGCTAGCAACCTTATTGAGAATAAATATGCAAACTACCGTATTGCTGATTGTTTAGCAAATAACTGATATAATTATTTTTAATTTCAGCATCATACGTATGCGGTACTACTAATGGATTTAACAGAAATTTAAACTAGGATACTACTTTGAAGTATCTTTCATGTCCAGGCTGTCTAATTAATCCTGTTGATGCTTTACTAAAATCCAAATTAGTGGAGATGTATTGGAGCCCTGGGAAACTTGTTCTTTTTTATTTATTTATGTAATAAATGTATATGGCCATTCATGTTATATGCATGATTCTGGCAGCTAACTTTTAAAAACAGAATAACAAACTAATAAAAAGCAACCAAGTTTAAAAATAACAGAGATGACATAAAATAACAAGGTAGCCAAGAACTCTCAGTTAAGACAGCTAAGACCAAGAAGTAGACTCACCCACATAATCAGGGCCCCAGGGCTTGATGACAAAGATTTTTAGTGCCTTGCAGAAGGCCAGCAATATTGAAGCAACACTAGTTTCTGGAAGCAGAAAAGGCTTTCTTCCTGGGTCCCTCAGGTTGGCACTTTCTTGTGAAGAGGACTTGGGTTATGCCTCTCTTGCTGGATCCAGGAATGAGTAGACACCACTGAGGAAAGACAATTCCATAAGTAACCGGGCCCCAAGCCATGAAGGACCTTGTGACATCCGGAAGCATCCTGATAGCCAATGCAGCTTACAGAACAGAGGCATCACATGTGTTGAATGACCAGTACCCATTATTGCCTATACCACTACATTTTGTAACAGCTGAAGCTTTGAAAGAACAGATGGCATGTTTCCAGAAGTAGTAGGTCATAAAACCAAAACCACTCAGAATTATTAGGGTTGAATCGAAGCCTGCTGTTTCCATCCAACCCCTCCCCTTCTAGATACTAAGACAGGACCTTCACAGTGTTGTGACATGCTTTTCAGGACCTATGCGTACGTTCCTATTGGGAAAAATCTCAGGATTCTTTGTATTCTATGTATTCTTTCCTCCTATTGGCTCTTAATAGGTCTACATGTCTGAGGTAGTGTTGCCTGCCAGTTCAAAAAAGATGTCGAACCAAAGACATTCTCTTTTTGAGAAAGGAAAGCTGGTAGTAACTTGACTTAAAGTACTTTGTAAAAAAGCAAAAATACACTTCAGTTGGGTTTAAATTTAAATGATCGGGCAGCATGAAATGGTCTTGGTCACCACAGTGAATGATCTCTTATCAAAAAAGGGAGAATTGCAACCCTTCTATTTCTCAATGGCCTTTTATACAAGTGTCTTATTGAAGAGATTGACCCCAGTAATACTCTGGGGGTACTTACCAGTAATCTGGTAATTTCCTAAATATATTGCTGAAAGATTAGAACTACATAATAACAAAAATAAGTTAGTGCAGAATGAAACTGCCAGATTTATAATTAGTATATCTAAGTCTAATTATATCAATTCTAAACTGCTTTTTGTTTTTAATGTCAATCTTTTTTTTAAACTGTTACTCCCAAATCAAAACACAATTTATTGGTGCAGACATTTCAGGTACAATTATGCATACCAAACTGTTCTTTAATTTCCCTTTTCATTATGAAAATTTTGATATTTTTGATGTTTTGTCCTTCCTTATCCATGCTTTGTTTTCCTGTCTGCACAAAAGAAGGGCAGTCAAAAATATTTCAAATAATAAATAAATGCAGCACATAATAGAAAAATCTAGTCAGGTTCATTTGTGCCTGCTATAAATGTCGAATTGTCTGCAATTATCTATTGCATGGAAAAACTTTTATAACATTGTTCAGATTTAAATATTCTATTACTAGTCTGCTGTGAGACAGTAATAAAAGCCTATTAACTTTCTGATCAAATTTTATGATCTTTCTCATTTGCTCTCTAGACAGTTTATTGTTCCATATTATTCTTTAATTTTTCCATTGTTAGTCGATTTTAGTTTCATCTCACATTGACTCTGTGCCAAGCATAGTCCCCTGTTATCTTTTTTGAACATCTGTTCAGGCTATTAATAGCCTTACTATTAATTAACTATTAACTATTTTGGACAGTTGTGAATATGAAGCAATGGTACAAACCTGCCTCGTAATTTTAGACCTTAATATTTCAGCTCTCATAGAGAAAAAACTTGAGTTCTTTTATAGGGAGTCTCCTCTTTTACAAACCTTACCCAGAACTGACTACCTTGCAAGAAATAATCCATAGATGGATTCTGCATGTTATCCATTGGTCATCTGTATCTTCCTGGGTACTTCTTTATACTTTCAATTATCCTCTTGGTCCTAGATTCATTCCAATGTTAATAGCAATAATATTTACCTGCTGTCATAAACCTGTTTGAGATTATCTATCCACATATAGAAAAGCAAGAAGATTCACTCTATGATTGCACTACAAAAAAGGAATGTCTTTCCTTGGGTAGCCTATTATTATTATTTCTGTTTCCTTACAATCACCATATGAAATCAATGTCTTTTTTTTAATCTTTAATCATTTTTGGCTTGTTTTTATGTTGCTTTTACCCTGGTTCTGGTAATAGGTTATTGTTATGACTGGTTTTTTTTAATCAAATGTGTTTTATACTATTCTGATTTGGAAGGCCACTGCTTTATTGGTGTTCCCATTTTATATTTTTTAAGAAGCTTAGATGGCTTTTTGGAAAAAGGTTATAACTGCGGAAAAAGTCTCCACACTTTCGTGACTAAGCTTAAGAATCACCATTTTCTCTCCCTTAGCTAATTGCCCATTCACATTGTACACTGATATACTATTAGCATCAGGTTTGAGACCAAATGCAGATTATAAACCAAAACAACAAAAAACTATTACCTGATTAGACCACCAGTTCAGATGTAGAATGGATTTGCAGTTGGTGTAGTCTTGTTGCTTCCTGCATTGATCTGTAATCTCTTAGCAGAAGATAGGCTGGTATATGAGTTTATATATGTTTATAAAACTGACATCATGTATTATTAAGAGTTCTTGATTCTATTTAATTTTAATTTTAGTAATAAAAATTTCAATCTCTTCATATTTACTGTTTGAAGATTCTGAAAAATATCCCTAAGAATTCAATTACTTACATATCTGTTCACTTCACCAATATCCTACATGTCTCTCTCTCTGTCTTTCCCCCCCCCAAACTGTATAGTTTTCTTTTATCCTAAAATCTTGGCACCATGTTTAAAAACAACTCTTTTTAATTGTTTGTTTGATTGGGAATGGGAGGTCTTTTCTCTACAATCTCCTGGATGACCATGATGAACCAAGAGATACCTCCAGATTACTGAGGAATAGAAGTTGGAGCTGTCACTCTCAATATCACTCTCAGATGCATAAAATTATTGGTAGATTAGTTTTCCTCTTCCCCAACAGTCTGTAGGAGGGAAATAGCAATACAGATCCTATCAGTTACACATAGATTGCTGGTAACAGCAACTAGGGCACAGGGATATATTGGAAACAAGGGTGGAGCTGTCAGAGTGTCATTATGAGAGCTACAGTTTGGCCTGTCTTAGATCAAAGATGTCCTTTGAAAGGGTCCTTGTGCTCTTTGCATAGTTCTTATGATTGAGATCCTTTAGCTTTATTGCAAAGATATTTCCTGGCTTCAGACTCTGTCATATTCTACTTTGTAATTGAATACATTTCCCCTCCTTTTAACCTTATGACAACTTAATTTAGATGCATCTCAGCACTAACACTAAAATGAATTTATTTTCTCCTTCAAGTGTTTACAACTGTAACATTAAATAGGATGGTTCTGTCCTTTTCCAGGCCTGGTTTTCTCAAATTCTGTGTTACTTTTATATGAACTGCATCCCCTCAAAAAAAAAACCTACAAAACTGGGAGGGGGTACATCTTCATTGTTCAAAAATACAGTACTGATGTTTAAAATTTGTAAGGACTTACACCCCTCTTTTATTTAGCTAGGATGATAAAAAAATAGGGGAGCAAGGATCAACAAGTAAAGTAGCTGATTTAAAAATGTAATACACCTTATCTCTTCCTTATATCTTTGAGTATCTGAATTTTAGCAACAGATGAATGATTCAGCCCTGTTCTATTAGTCTATGCATATCTGTGTTTTATTCCAGTGGTTTTTCCAGGCTGACTTGACAGCCATGTAACTACTATGCTATGAAGTTAACTGTCACAGCAAAATCATAATATTTTGAAGCTAATAACGTCAGGATGTAATTGAGATTTGAGAATCACCATAAGGCTCAAATGATACAGATAGTCAGGGTTTTAAGAATGCCTTAATGTTGCATTGACACATTCCGCAGATAGTGTGTTTGTTGGACTTTTTGGCTGATGTGACTAAATACTGTTTCATTTCCCAAAATCTTTAGTTTGACATGGGAGTTAGAATTCTTGTCACCTGTGCTCAACTATAACCACTAGGTTAAATTATAAATCATTGATTGTTGGAATAGCCTTGGTTCTTCTTCATCTTTCAGAAATACAAGAACTGCCATGCACATTCTTTGAGAATTATTGATAATTGGCTATATTCATTTGGCCTTCAGCCAGGATTCTTCTTCCCCTGGCTTTTGAAATTATTGTTTCGGCAATTGTTTCATCCTGAATTGTATTTCTTTGACAGAGAACTGTGCAAATCCATACATAAAGTAGTGTAGAATGCAAGAGAATATTCTCAACAGAGTTTTCATGGAGTTAAAGGGTATATTTACATTTTTGCAATACCACAGGTGAAATTGTGATTGCTCCTTTCTTTCAGGTTGATAGATCTCCTTAATTAATGGCCAGTTCTTGGAATGACACTTTTTGTCAACTATCAGTTTAACAGTAGCATATTTTAAGATGATAAGTAGTGCCACAAGTATTTTAAACATGGGCATGCCTAAGTCAGTAGCAGTTTGTACATAATGTTTTTGCAGTAATAAAGATTATTATTTTCTTTTAGACTTTCTTAGAAGGAAAGTATAATTCCTCCCAAGTTAAAATAAGACATCGATTGTGATAAAGTAGTTTGAAAGCATTCAGTGTCCAGTGATATCTGTAGCATTAGTAGAGAGGAAGAACAACTTCTGTTTGTGAACGTTCTTATATTTTAATTTTAAAATATGTTTTGCACTAATACGTAAAGGTACCATTGAGCCATCTCTAGGATAGGGCTTGAAAGAATGTAGAGAACTGCTTTCTAAAATGATACATGTGAATACAGGTGCACATGTGAATACTTGTAAATATACTACGGTGAGAACTGACAATAACTTTATTCTGAATGTGTTGAGTGGCAAACTTGGGTTGTGTATGTAACAATTACTGTCATTAATGTAAAGACAATCAGTATCTAGTTATGAACGCAGTAAGTTATGTTTTTCAATACTAGTTGTTGGGAAACATGATCAGGATGAGAAGCGGTGATCTCTCAACCTCTTTAGGGTTCTCATTGGCATCTTATTAAGTACTGTAAGAATAAAATAGAGAACTAGACATTCTAATTCACAGGAGTTTTTATGTTCTTTGATGTGCATACCAAAAGTATATATCACCTTTGCAATAGAGGTTTTCTGCTCAAATGCTGTATTAGCTACAAGCAGGAGTTTAAACAACAAAATCCCAGTCATGCACCAGAAGTGCTTTTACTTGAAGAATGAAATGTAAGTATTTTTTACATGGTGCTTCTATACAAATATGGTAGGATAAGGGATTTGTGTTAAGTTCCTCTTGCCATATAATTTAAATGCATGCTTTTTGAAGGTTTAGAAAGGACCTTATTATCCTTGACATGGAAATAGCAGCATAACTTAATTGTATGCAGCCTCTTTAGTTCCTGTTTAGGGCATGACCACAGTTGATGAGTTTCTCATTCAAGTAACCCTCGACCTCATAAAATTGGACTCATACCTAAGCCCACCCTTTATAATGCCAGATTTTTTTCTCATTTTCTGTCCATGCAGTTAACGAAAACGTGGTTTTAAAACACTGTTTTAACAGAATCAATTTCATGGTGAATGCGTCTAGTCAAACAAGCCATTTAAACAACATCTTACTCGTGTGTAGCAGACCATTTTACAATTACTTGATAGTTTTACAAGTCTGTGTTTCAGACAGGGTAATTGGTTGTCTCTGATATGTGAGTTTGGGAATTAAACTCATTAACTTCATACAGTGATCAGACTATTTCTTAGCAAACTTTGTTGTTCTGTATTGGTGCAAATTTTAATGGCAGTCATATTTTAATATACAGTAGTTGAAATGCGAGAAAATAAATAAATTAAGGAGTTAATTATATATCAAGTCATATATACCTATTATAATTTGAGTACTGTTTGATAATCAACATTGGAATTTTCTATGATATTGCAACACAGCAGTTTAAGCACTTGGTAAGATCATAATAGAACCTACATTTTTCTGACTTCTTTGTCTTCTAAAATTAGAAAAATTATTTTAAATAAATTTTCTTAGACACAGGGTTGCATTTATGTATTTAGAGTAAGTGTTGCTCTTGTATGTTAGCAACTACCTTTCAAAGCCATATGAGTTGCTCCTAAAACCTTGGCAACCTCTGACCATGTTCTTTTTGCTTTCCATTCTCTGCATTTCCTTTTAGAATGTTCTATTATCCTTCTGTATTACAACTGAGAAAACTGAAGAAGTAATAGCATCCCTGGGTCAAAAATAAGTTGAGTTTGATAAGAAAATAACCATTTAAACTAAATAAATGTACCAATTTGTCTTGTTATTATGTTTCCAACCTTAGCTTTTTAAACCCATACATAGGCCATACCTTGCCAGTTGGATTTTATTTTTAATTCCATTTAAGTGATTTTATCTAATCTCCGCAACTACAAATACTTAGCTGGTTAATGGAAGCCATATTTACACTGATGATCTTACATAATAAGAAGGGTTGATGTTTGCCTTTAAAATTTTGTGTGGTGGAAATGCAAATTTTAGCTATTTAATTTAGTGTATTTTATAGTATAGACAGCTTTTGACTGATATTCTAAAATCAGCTTCCATATTTTGTAACCAGATTAGCTGCAAGAGTTTTTACATTTATTTACATTTTCTGATTATTTATTTATTCAGTTTCTATAACCGCCCATCTCAATCTGAACAATGAACTGAACAATGCTGAGAATTCAAAATACAAATTGTACAATATTCATGCATTTTGTCTAAAATACAACAATTTTAATTTCTACAAATCCTACATGTTACTGTATATTGTTGCACTATTTGGCAAATTTAGATCTCATCTCGTAAAAATAATCTATCTATAGGTTATGTTTGTCAGACTTTTGTTACATTATAGCTAGGATTATTAAAATCTCAGTTCATTTTTTTTAGTCAGCTATTAACTGGCTTTGTTATCAACTAAATTAAAGGTGTTTTTCTGTTTTCACCCTGAATATTGTTCACAGTTTGATTTGCCAGAATGAGGCACTGTAATCAGCTTTGCTCAAAGTATGGTCAAAGTTTTAACATTCACATCCAGCTTCATTTCCATTTATATCAGATGCATATTTTACATCTGTATTAAGAAAGTAGCATTATACAGTACTTCACATTCCTAAAGTAAAATAGATGGCAATTTTTATGAAATCACTATCCTAACTAAGTTACATTTTAGTTATAATAAGGAATCAGACTCAAGCCTTGATGAAACAAATTGAGCATCACTTACCGTACTGAAGTTTTACTAATTTCAGTGATCCATTGGCTAAATTAAATTAATGTGGGTTTATCCCAGAGAATATTGTAGGTTTTTTGTTTGGTTTGGTTCTTTATTTGTTTCTGGGGTACATACCAGGCCCACTGTTGCTCATTTGGTCACTATAAGTCACACAGACAGTAATTGGGTGAGGTATAGGTACATGGCATAATTCATCATTTTTCAAGAATTTCATTTCAAATATCTGTTCAGAGAAAGAATTGACTTCATAATCATAACCAACACAATTAATATATCTTATTAAAATGAACTTCATACACAGAGTGTATCAAGTAGATATTATGACTGAGTAAATCTTTTTTTAAAATATGTTCCTCAATTGGAGTGGATACTCTGAAAAGCGTGCAAAGCTGCATCATATGTAACACTTATGCGGTTATTTCAGAAGCTGCTACTGACTTTCTTTGCATCTGTGTGCATGCTCATCCATTTTGCTGAGAGTTGGAAACAGCTTCCAAAGCAGGTGTATAAGCTTTAGAGGTACCACAGCTGCCTTACAAGTTGAAAAGAGATGCCATGTATGCATTCCCATGTGTTGCAAAGCATCTCTTTCAAAGGATTTTGTACAGCCCTATTAAAAATGAATTTATTTCCCCTATATTTGGAATTACATGCAAATCTTGGATAATATTCTCTGTGGATCTTCGAAAGTATGTAGTGGCATCACAAAGGTTTGATGGAATGACTTGTTCCTAACATCATGTGGCATAAAAAGGAAAGTATTGGCATTGATTATCAAAATTCAGGCTCAGGAATTCCATTTTGTTTACTGCTCTATAAATTCTCTAGGTATATATGTGTATTCTGCTGAGAATCTCAAGAACTGCTTTTATAAAGATAATGCTTGACTTACAATCATTTCCTTAGTGACTATTTGAAACTATAACGTCACTGAAAAAGGGACTTATACATACAATCAGTCCTCATACTTTCAACCATCTCAGCATCCCCACACTCGTGTGATCAAAATTCAGGCACTTGGCAATCAACATGCATTTATGACAGGGTCATACGATCACTGTTTGTGATAGGCAAGTATTCTCCATGCTTCCTTGTCAAGTACAGCTTCTAAAATTTCTTGGATGTTCATGTTTGTATCAGATTTGATGTTATCAAGGCAGTAAATTATTTGCTTGTCCCTTCTCCTTCAACTAACCATTCCTAGCATCATTGACTTCTCTGATGCCTTTGTATTTGTATTAGTTTTTTAATACTTAGTATTAACTATTTAATACTATTTAAATTAAGTATTTTAGTACTTTATTGTTAGCTATTAGTATTAGCTTCTCTTTAATATATTTCTACAAGTTATTGTCATACAAAAAAAAGTTAAAGGAGGTGTATCTTTATTATGCAGTGAAGTGTACAGTATTTTTTTAGGTGGTAGAATATATATATTAAATCCCTTTCTTCACAATTTAGTCTGTGCTATCTTCATCTAAACCTTTAGGTAAAAATAAAGCCTCAGGATCAGTTGTCCCATTAAATAAAGTGAGAATGCCTTAGTCTGCAAAAGCTGGGAAGAGAAATTAATACAAATTCCTTAAGTCATCTGCTGTCCTCAGATGTGATAGACATTATTTCATTATTGGGTTTTTAAGTAGAACTCAACTAATGTAAACCTGTTTAATGTATGAATGGAAGACTTCTACAAAATTCCAGGGTTATAGGCTTTACCAAAAAGTTGAGAAAACATCCCAGGAAAAGGAAATGGTCATCATGATGCTTATATATTCAAATGTCTATGACATGTATCTTTGAGCCTATCTTTGTTGTAATCACACTTGTATGTAAGTATTGAGCATGTTCACAGAATTCCTTCTGTGTCTTGACACATCTGGCAAAATAAATTATGATTCTAATTCTGATTGTAATATGCAGCACACAACATAAGCTTGGTATCAAGAACAGTAAGAAATAACTCCAAAAATGGAGTTACGATTTCTATTTGGATAAAAAGATTAAATGGTAAGCTAGCAAATAAATAGAAGTAATTTTTTAAAATGCTTCTTTTTCTCTTTTTTAAATAGATCAAAAAGTATTTGGAACTTGAACCACTTGCACGAGGGAAACGTTGGATACTTAAACCCTGTTCCTTGGATGACATGGAGTCAGTAAAAGACAGCTTTGGTTTCCTGATAAATTTACTAGAAGACAGAGATCTTGAGCCTTCAAGGATGTGAAGAAAATAAGGATAGTCCTCAGATAACATTGAACCTGTTTCTCTTTCTTTCAGCTGAATTATGGTTTGGTATACAGAAGAATGTGTTAGAGCTTGCAATAAATATATTTTTGCATTAATCCCAGAAAGTCTGTTTATAAATTCTGTGAATCAGATTTATGATTATTTTCAGTAATGGCGCCTGTACTACTGAATCGTGAATTCCTCTTATTTACCAACAAATCAGCTCACTATATGAAAATTTATTGAATTGTAATAGCCATACTGCAGAATTTTGCTGTATGGGAAAAGTTGAAATCCAGCTGTAAATGGAGAACCAAAATTTTGTGGAAATTATAGTCCTTGAGAAAAAAGGACTACATTTTAAAACTAAGAAATTCATTTTGATGCAAAGAACAGCAGACTTTTCACCTCTACCTTTTAACAATCACAAATGGATTTTTTTTAATAATGCAAATCATTAATTTAGTAGAAAGTGTGGCAAAAATATAATTCATCAATGAAAATATCAGTATTTTATTAGGATTTGAAAGCCTCAAGTACAAATTACCTTTGTAAATTAAAATTAAGTTGATGATTGTATAAAATGATGATGAAATGGGGGCCACTTGTAGTTAAGAAAATATGAAACAAGAACAATAGGCAAGTTTAAATAATCACTGAATGTATTATTCTTCATGGCTAGTGTTATGCTAGAATTTCTAGCCCTTAGAATTATTAAAAGAAGTCCAGTGTCTCTGAATTATATTCGAAAGTCTACTGTCTATATTTTTGAATACCCCTATTTTCAGGGGCTTAGATTTGTTTTAAATTTTATTCCAGACTGAATATTGTAAAAAAAAAAAGCTTTTCTTCCTGAGAATAAAACATTTTGTTGTTGTTTGTTATACATGACAACACTCCATTGAATTTCAGGAATGTATTCATTTTCCAGTTTTGCTTATTTTGGAAGAATGCTTCAAATTCTAAACTGCCTTGTTCATAATACAGCACTGAATTGCTCTTAAGCTGCATTTGTATATTAGATATTAGAATCCCTGATCAAAACTAGAGTGAAACAGGTCTTGAGATGCTGCAACATTTTGTTTTGTTTCCTCATTTTTGTCTTGAGTTTTCTTTAATTTTAAAAGACAATTGAAAAACGAAATCCTTTGCAAAGAATGCCATTTTTACATAATTTACACCTATACATGATTGAGAGGTAAAAGTTATATAGCATGTGATTTCTTCTATAAATCTTCTCGTTAAAAAGATTTATCTCTCCCTCCCAATCATTAAATATAGGGGAAACAGCCAGTTTTTTTTATTGTTCGTGATGCCACATGTATATTATTTTATACATCAATACATTTTATATGGTAGTGGTGAGATTGCCAACTGTAGAAATTAAAATATACCAAAATCTAAGAATTGTAATGCTAATTAATTTTTGACATCACCACTTTTCCCATCCTGCAATGCCATTTCTGTAGTGATAGGTATTTTGAATTACCGTATTTTTTGCACCATAAGGCGCACCGGACCATAAGACACCGAGAACGCTCCAATCCAGCCTGCAGGGCGATCCTTCGGCTTTGGGGCATCCGGTGGAGCGTTCTCCGTGCACCCGGAAATCGCTCCGCGGGATGCTCCAAAGCCGAAGGATCGCACTGCAGGCTGAATTGGAGCATTTCCAGCACCCCGCGGAGCAATCTCCCACGCTTTTTGGAAGTATTCATTCCATAAGACGCATACACTTCCCCCCCCCTTTTTTGGGGGGGGGTGCGTCTTATGGTACGAAAAATACGGTATACAAATAGAGTAATGCTTGTATGGAAGGCATGTGGCAGTATACAAATTAAGTAAATAGGTCCTTTCAATTCATATTTTATAACTCTCTAGATCCATCACAAGAAACTAAAATCAGTTTATATTAATATGATCATTTTCATGACTCAAATTATTCTTCATTTACATTGGCCCAAAATCCCCATTTATATAAATATGATTAAAATAATTTTAAAAGAAACAATGGAGCTAACTCTGTAACCATAATTGGGCCCTATTTGTGTCCTTAAAAGAATGCCATGACCATCAGGTGAGAGTCAAACAATTGTGCCACCGCTAGGCATGAATTTACTCCTGATCTAGTTAAAAACTGGTAAAAGAAATATATTTAGGAGCAAAAAAATATCTAGCACCTTTCCAATATCAGTTATAGACTAGGATTCTATTCCTAACTATAATTAGGAATGAGCAATGTATTCTGTGGAGTTTTCTTATGATTAACATATATACAGTTCAGCTGCAGAACTTTCATGAAAATACATTTTACTTATTATTTCTCTAAGAATTTCCGTCAGAAATGTTTGACTTCTGTTTTGCTTGCTTAAAAAAAGAGATACTTCAAATTTGCTACATGACTTCGTATTTGCTCTGTTGGATTCCATTTTGGAGTTGCAGTTAATTTAATCAATAACATTCTTGTATTCTTAAACACCTCACATTTATTTTAAAAAAATATTTTAAAAAGCATGACCTGCTTAAAGTGTTCTGGGATGTATATTAATCAGTAAGCAGTTTCTACCCTGCTCTATTCCCGCCCCCCACTCCGATCTGGGACTCCATTATAAATGACATAAAATTCCCCTTCCATATTCTAGCCCACACTGCTGAGAAAAATTTACCAATACTGAATATCCTTGCTTTGTTTTAATTGGGGAAGTTTGGTGCTGTACTCTTCCAGGCATCTGTTAAATTACTTTCTGGGTGCGCTTGTGAGGGTGCCGGGTGCCCGTGTTGGGGTTTTTCTCAGACTGATGACTGTCTGCAGCACTTGGGCAGTAAGAATAAAAACACGATCAATCAGTATCCCACTGCAGCTGTTTGGACAGGTTTCTGTCAGGTTTGAATGCTTTACAACTGTCAGTGGCTCCTTTTGTCTGCTCAGAGTGTTGCTTGATGTTTATATCATGTGCTCATATCCCCCAAAGTGCTTACATTTTAAAACTTTTAATGTGTTCAGTGTTTTTGCCTGTCCCATATAATGTGCCTGTGCCACATGTCTGCAATTACATATTCAAATACTGTAACTCAATGTATGTGTTGTATTATTGAGCTTCTTGCGTTTCATTATTTATAGAAGTTAACAGATTTTTGTACTTAACTAGCTAACCCAGATGCCCTTTTTTTGTAACAGCAAGTAATTTATATTATAAAGATTTGTATCTCACTGTACTTAAAAACAATGATTGATAGCTAACTCTCCATATATCCCTGACTTTATACTAAAATACGGCATTGTTAACAAATTTCAGGCAGAAAACTGCAATGCAGAAAGTTCTGTTTTGTGATTTATATAGTATACACTTAACCACAATGACAATAAATGCTGTGTGGAACATTTAAGTATGTTATGTTTTAAATTGGGATTCATATTCAAGAAGGTGTTGGGGGTGGTTATCCATATCCACAAATGTTTTGAAAGCACCCAGCTACAGAATACAGAAGCAAGTTTCAGTAGATATCATACAATAATTACCCCGTTAGAATAATCTAGACAATCAAAGTCTTTCCCAATCAACTGCTCTCTAAATGTCCAGCTCATCTATTATCTGTTACCACATAATTTTTTTTTACATTGGAATACAACAGCCAATAAATCTTATAGAATGATAGAATCTCAAGCAAAAATTGTATTTGAATAAGATCCTGCAGAATTCACATGGATTGTCAGTGTTCATGTTTGGCTGTTTATATTTCTCCAATAAATAAAATGAATTATTCTTCCATGGAAAAAAAGTAGCTATTAGAACATGCCTCAGTGATTCAAGTTGCCTGACTTAAAAGGTTGTAGATTCTCTCCCTCCAAATTATATTTTTTTCTCAAAATTGTTCTGAAATACAAAAAATGACAAATTGCATCTTTCAGCCACCTAAGGAATGTTGGCAACTTATCAATGACCAGAATCTAAACAATTTTTCCCCCTTTTGAAATATCCCTGCTGGAATATTTGATGCATTTTAAAGAGGACCATTCAGGAAGGCTTTTTCAAATTTCCCCCCATAAGAAAAGCAATTTGCTTTGTAACCTAGGGAGCTACTTTATAAGGAAAAGATTCTTACTATTTATGAGCTTATGGAGGATAAGACTGGCCAATGATATACAAGGTGTGTTCAAAAAGGATCAAACCTTAATTTTTCCACATAAACAAATGAAGCACAGGAGGTGTCCTTCGTTGGAGATATGTAGGGGACATTCATGCACATGTGTGCATTTTTCTCGCCCGTAGAAAGCGTCAGTCGCTGGCAGTCGGCCTATGAGTGAGCAAATGTAGTGAGTACCCATTAGATTTGGCAGCTTCATCATGATAATGCACCCGCTCATTCTTCACATCTGATTCAGACTTTCTTGGCCAAACACAGCATTCCCGTGGTTCGTCAGGCTCCCTGACATGGCTCCATGTGATTTTGGCTATTTCCCAAGTTGAAAATGCTGCTGAAAGGGATCTCATTTGAATCAAGAGAAAACGTGGAAGGCAACGGCCCAGCTGAACACCATTCCAAACGATGCATTCCAGAAGTGTTTCCAACAATGGCAAGAACTCTTGGAGAAGTATGTGCATTATCAAGGGAGCTACTGTGAAGGAGATCGGGGTAAATGTATTTTCTATGAATAAATGTATTTTTTCAGACCAAAGGTTTGATACTTTTTGAACACACCTCACATTTTAAATGAGTTGCTAGCTCTATGTGCTAGTATTTGTTTTATACAATAAGTATATGAACTTCAAAGGGGACAAGTCTACCAAAAGGCGTATAAGTGGAAGTGAAAAATAAATGAAAGGTATTTCACCAATGTTTCCAATGAAATGGAGTGGGAGAAACTTGTCATATTGTCTACATTGTAATTCTAAATATAGTTCTGATGTGAGAAAGCATTTTGTTACGATTCAGTTTTGTGGTTCTTTTTTAGTTCTGAACAAGGAGCCTGAAACCAGAATCTTAATGCATTCTCTAATATTAAATCTTCCAGTAATGTGTAGAGAGGGTAAATGTAAAAGTTATGTCCATGAAATAGCACATATCTGCACATATCTGATCCAAATCTGCACATATTTGATCCAAATGTGTCCTTATATGAAATAAAGATGCATTTGAGAGCCATATTCCAAAGATATATACTAGGTGCACACAAATAAAACTGTGTGTATCTAGATTTTTGTATTCTCTCCAATAATGACTGAGTTTTATACCTCCTTTGGCAAATACAAGTTCTCGTTTTGTCACACTGAATATTGCTTTCTCCTCAATAAAATGCCCAGCCATAGTCCACATAAATCCAAACATTGATCAGCTGATAATTTACTCCCATCTGCAAATAAATATATTAAGAATTTATAGATGTTTCTTTTAAAAAGGCATTTCATATAATGCTGAAGGTGGGAACCACAAATTTTCAATAATGGTGGATGGTCCCCATCAAACTATTTTAAACCTAGTCAATTTGCTCACTAGGAATGCTTCACTGACTTTCTTCCCTACCTTTAAAGTAATGAGTATGACCTTAGTGTGACAGTAAATAAGGTAACCTACGGCTGCTAAAATAATGACATGCATTAACGGTATAAGGAATGTTTACTCTGCATTCCTATCTTTTAGTGTCCACAATTAACCCGCTCCACAGCTGCAAAAATAATTCTGACCAACAGTGATAAATTGACAACACTTCTCTCCATGGATGTGGCAATAATATTTATAGAAGTTACTACAAACAAATGTGTACCAAGATATAGTGACATGTTTTGCTAATTTTAGGAACTGGGATGTGCCATGAGTACAAGGTATCTATGCTATTTTGGTATATATATATATAAAAATGCATTCCCATTTTATTAAAATTGGAAGATTCAATAAGGTTGACTTGCTAAAAAAGATGTGCTTTTTTCCCTCCTTTAATCTGTGCTTGTGGTACTTGCCACTGACTTATCCAAATGTCTGATGTGCATAGGAGATATACAAATATATAGGTCGGAGACAAAAATAATCACAAATCCACCTGATTCCTCGTTCTTTATCCATAACAAGATTTGCCCTTCCCCTTGCAGCATAGATTGTAAAGCAGGATTATGAACTCTCTCCTTATGTGTTTCATGATTAGGATCTGCACTCATTATTAAGAATGGCCCTGTGGTTTCTAGTGAAAAGTGACTAATTTATGAGCACTTGGTGTAATAGATGATGCATAAGCTTTTTCCATTTTTTTGCTAAATGACTTATCTCAGAATGAATGTCACATGATTCTTTTGGTATGTTGATGCTTACTCTGGCTTTAAAAATATGTGGTTTGAAAACCAAAACTTTCTTCTGATCTTGTTTTTACAGTTTGTTTAATAATATTTAAAATCAAACAAAAACTTCAGCATGAACTTAGGACAGCTGATGTTATGTTTTGCAGCTGCCATCTGAATATTCAAAATCCTGAATGGAAACAAGAGAGAGACAGATATTCATTCATATATGAATGGGTATATCCCCTGAAACTCAACTGCAATATACGTTAATGGGTTCTACATTTATTTTCTGCTTGATAATGAAAAAAATAGAGAATTATAAATTGAATTTGAGGGAGAAAACATTAAGTGCTTTTTTGTCATAGAATGCACTGGAACACAGTTCCGACACCCTTTTTGCTTTAAATATAACAAATGAAATTTATGTTAAGAACTGAATATATAATTTTTTAAATAAAAGATTAACAAATTGTAAAATTGTATGGTTATGGAGTTTGTTATCCTTGTTAATTAAAAGTAATGAAAAAATAATACAAAAAGCCAGCAATAATAAGAAACGAATATTTTTGTTTGCTCTGAAAGTGCCAACATATAATTTTCTTCATAGGTAAGTCATTAAATCAAGATTACTAGGGAGACTAATAGAGTTTGGTGTAATGGTTAAGGTTCTGGCCTAGAAACCAGGAGATTGAGTTCTAGACCCACCATAGGCATGAAAGCTGGCGGGATGACTTTGGGCCAGGTGCTATGGGAAAAATAGAAAGAAGTATGTTTGCTGTTTTGAGTTATTTATAAGAACAATAAAGTCATGATAAAAATAAATAATATGTGAGATAGTAATGGAGCAGTTGCTCAGTGCAATCTAGCTTTTAAATTCTCAGCCTGCAATTAGGAAAATTCAGAATTTAAATCTGCATTCTGTGTTTACTAACTTTCATTCAGAGGATGCTGGACAAAAATGTGTATGTATGTATGTATGTATGTATGTATGTATGTATTACCTATACGAGAATATATATATATACACACATACATATGTCACCAAGATATTCTCAATCTTACATGGGAGAAGACCCGAACACACCTAGACCTACATATCTGTACCCGTGAAAATATACAAAAACAAATATATAGATATAGATATAGATATAGATATAGATATAGATATAGATATAGATATAGATATTTGTTTTTGTAGATTTTCACTGGTACAGGAATGTAAATCTAGGTGTGTTTGGGTCTTCTCCCGTGTAAGATAATGTCTTGGCGACGTTTCGGCAAGGTCTCACTTGCCATCTTCAG
>JANHFO010002920.1:64378-76728 GCA_032468095.1 Pareas carinatus | reverse complement strand
CGGAGCTTTTATGGCTTGGAATCTGGAACTGCCTTTGAACCTTGTTTGATTTTGCCCTGGCCGAGCGGCCCAGAACAGTTGGGGGCAATATGCTGATTTCTGTAAACCTCTGAGAGAGCACTATAAAGCACTGTGAAGTGGTATATAAGTCTACTGCTATTGCTATTGGTTAGTTATCTGTGCTGTTTTAGGGTTTACAACAACAACTGGGACTCCCCGGATTGCTGTCGCTAAGAGATGTGGTCACATTATATCATGATTTATGACGGCTTTACATAAGAACAGAAATTTCAGTTCCAATTGCTGTTGCAAATCCTGTAAAGACCACCTGTAAAGCAACTGCTCAAACATGAAATGAATGGGTTGCTTTCTTCAGAACATTGAAATGCTTGGCAGGAAAGTACTTGCATCCATTTTATTCAAGAATTCACAAAATTGTTCCAAAATAGAATGTCTATGTGAAGTGTCCTCTGTCTGATAGAGAGCTACATGATTTCATTTTATGAGCATCTTTGGTACCACATATTTGACAATCTGTGTATGCCATGGTTCTGCAATTTAGAAAAATTGGAGGTGATGGGTACTGAAGAACAGACAACACACAAAGTTGGTGAGACACTTTACTCTCAAGCCCGTGATCTGATGGAGTGGGTGATAGAAAATAACATTAGTTTCTGTTAGTGAATTGTAATTTGAAATTGGGAAATTAGAATAGCTTGACATGTTAATACGCTAGTCAATGTTTTCTGACACCGCGTCAGACATTTGAATGTGTATGTTATTTCAAATCACATGATGTTTCATGTTCCATTCATACTGATCTTTAACTACAAAGACAACATTTTGCAACAATCCTTTTGTCCCCTGTGCTCTTTTAGTTGCTGTTTTTAACTCAGCAGAACAAGGCTCAACAAAGGGAGTTTTGTAGCTTGCATACCCTCCTCATTCTACTATGGCCTCTGTTTCAGATGTGAAGATTCAAATTGCCTACAGGGCTTACAAGAGTACATGTGTGAAGCAGAACAGCAAACTTATTCATCTTGAAGGGAATGCTTAACAATGGTGGGAGATTTCATTACCAAATAAAGCAGATCTGCAAGAATCTTCTACCTTCATTAATTTTAATATTCACGAGTACCAGTATGTAGGTCTAGATGTGTTTAGGTCTTTTTTCTCACTAGCAAAAAGCCAAAAACACCAGCCTGAAGATGGCGAGTGAGACCTCGCTGAAATGTCGCCAAGATATTCTCTATTTTACACTGGAAAAGACCAGAACACATCTAGACCTACATACCTGTACCCGTGAAAATCTACAAAAACAAATATAGATAGGTAGGTAGGTAGGTAGACAGACAGACAGATAATGTTTCTCAGTTCCAGCTGCACTTTCCTTGATAACACTTTGAAACAATATATTAAAAAAAACAGGAATAGTCCCAACACAGGGATGTCTGCATTGTAGTTGGGTGGTGCTGGTAGGAAGAATTACAACAAAATAAAAATGGCAGCCATGACCACATGATCAATGACCCCATTCTTTTTTGCAAGGATTTAGAAATAATATTGGATATGATCGATAAAGATTCAAGAGGTTTGTGTAGGCAACTACCATGTTTTACTAAAAATAGGATTGGTCTTATATAAATTTTTGTTCCAAAAGACACATTAGGGCTTATTTTCCAATTAGGACTTATTTTTGTGGAAATACAGTACTAAATGTGGCCGTCTGACTGATGATCTGAACTGGGACTTATTTTGGGGATAAGGCTTATATTACAAGCATCCTGAAAAATCATGCTAGGCCTCATTTTCAGGTTAGGTCTTAGTTTTGGGAAAACAGGGTAGCTGACAGCTTCTCCATTATCAACAAAATGACTCACCTGATAAGTAGATCATAGGATAGTTATGAGAAAGAAAAGAAAGAAGTCTCCACTGTAATGTATGTAAGGATACAGTATGTTGGTCCTAAACAGCCAATAGTTTAATAACTGGAATTTTGTAACTCCATTCCTTTCTTCTCAATAGATCTTGCAGAAGAGGTATAAATTGTCTTTGAAAGAATCAAAGAGTTTGAAAAGAAGTGACATATATATTATATATACACTGTATAATTTCCTCTCTATTCTACAAATGTAATGATGATTAAAAAGAATGAACAAACAATTTCTGGGTGATTAGTGATTCTAAAATATAGAAATTGTTTTTGGTACCAGATGATGAGTGATAGCATATTTTCAGCTGTTTTTGATAATTCAGACAATGTATTTATTAAGTGTATCCTCTGGTCCTTTTGCATCGACTGGCACTTTTCTTTATCTTTGATTTCCTGAACACGGTATCTTCTTCTCCTGATTAATTTTATGAATCCTCCTATGTTATCAGGCCAGAAAGAATGATTTAAGAAAACAACATACTTGTGTCTGTCTTGTGCATCCCTTGTGGGATGAGCTTTTTAACAGCATGAAGCCTAAGTACGATATGATTTTGTGCCTATAATCTGTCAAATATATCCAAATTGTATTGTTCATGTATATAGCTTAAATACATAGCTTATAAAAAACCCATTATAATACGAGGTTTCTGATTTACACGCAGAGAGACCTTGAACATTAAGAGGCCTCTGTCAAGAAAAACTGGATTTTGTGCAGCAAAGGAATGACTGCCCAAAATCTTTAACTTGTACACATATATATAACATATGCAGCCCTGACAGGCCTATTTAAATATCAGTTTCACTTTTAGACAATCCTTGGAAATGGATGATTCGATCAACCAAAGAAAAATTGAAATTTTCAAGATCTGTTTTCCAATGAGTCTTCAACATATGAAACTTGGCTGAAATAGAAATACGTTAGCTGTACTTAAAGATGCAAAACAAAATGATATCTAGGTTTTTATATACTGCTTGACTTAGTATGTATGTATGTATGTGTGTGTGTGTGGTGTATATATATATTCATGCTGAGATGTATTATGTAATTCTTAGAGGTTTGGCATTAACTGTTAAGGCGCTGTGAAAAAAGAGTCCTGTTGATAGCAGAAAAATAGAGCTTTTGTGTCAAAATCTACATTACAAGACACAACAAGGGCAAAATCTGAGGCAATTTCTTTCTGAAAGTCCTTGTAGATGCTGAATGGTGGGAGCACCTTTTCAATAAACCTTTTAAAGAAAATGTTGTTAGCAAATGAAAGGTAAAAAGCCACTGTATTTTCTTGTGGTCAGCGGTTAAAATGATAGGAGTTCAATGGAGCCCCCTCTTGCTGAGTGAGACCCTATTTGCATACACAAGGCTTCTTCAAGCTGGCAAAGCAGGGAGAATCCGTTTGTGTTGCCTTTGTTTGTACAGTTGCAAATGATAAATATCCCTGCCACCTATGGCCTGCACTTCTGACAGATTGCTTCCCTTTCTCTTTCATCCATTGGGTTGGTAATTACACACAAATAATGGTCAGATTAGCAAGCTGTATTGAAATGCTTGGAACCATCTTTCAGCTGGATGGAATGTAAACAATGCTGGCATAGGCCTCACCAGGAGTACTTCTCATTCTCAGAAGATGAGGCAGGGAAGGGGAAAGAAGCAGGATCTGGTTCCCTTGATCATTTGCTGCGATCTGTGTTTCCCTAGAAACTCGCAAGGATTAAAAAAAAAATATATCTTCAAGGCTTTTTCCTTGGTCACTGAGACTGTCTGGCTCAAGCAAAGATATAAGCTCATTTTTCGTGTGATACAGCAAATGTATCACTACCTTGCGCGGTTACTGCAATTTGCATTTTCCTAGAAATTTACATGGATTCAAAGAAAAATCAAGGCTTTTCCTTGGTTAGCAAGGCCGACTGACTCAAGACCACAGATATGCACATATTTTTGTGCAATATAGCAAATATATAACCGAGATTGGAAGATTGAAATGGAAAAGGATGTCTTTTAGCAAAAGAATCAGAATCTATTTCGCCATGTGTGTCAGGACACACAAGGAATTTGTGGTTAAGATTAGAGCACAAAAATGTAAACCCTTTGGATTGGGACAAGGCCCATCAGGGATCACCATCTTCTTCTTACTAAAGCCAATCAGCAGAATATAAATAACCTCTTTGCACAATTTTCTCCAGCATCTGATAGCTGAAGGCACCTTGCACAAAAACTAAAGGTAAAACTGATTTTTCAAGACCAGGAGCTCTCTCCTCCATGAGTCTATCCCCTCTTTTTAAAGCCATCAGGTTAATGGCCACCATCATGTCTTCTGATAATGAATTTCACAGGTTAACATGCAATGTGCGATGACTTGCCACTTTCCATCTGTTTTAAATTTTCTTCCAATCAACTTTGCTGGGTGGCCTCAACCCAAATGTTTTGAGAGAGAGAAAAAAAACCCTATGTACTTTTCCCATGCTATATCTCACCTCAGTCATCATTTTCTGAGAAAAAGTTAATACTAGCGGGATGTAAGTACCACTTTAAGTCTATTTATTTATTCTGACACAGGTAAGTCACATCTCAAACCCAAATAAACCAGACTGAAAAGTAGAACTGTAACCTTGTGGCCAAAATTAAACATTGCCTTAACAGGAAAGGTGAAAGTGCTACCATGACCTCCATTATTGCATTCTCTGCTACTATTCAGATGTAGAGCATCTTTGCACTTGCTGTTTCTATCCTCACATCATTGTATTGCTTTTCATCAAGTGATATCCATACTTTGTTGGATGAAGAAATCAAAGGGACAAAACAGGTATTTTTTCTATAGCATGAATCCACAAGATGTGGCTTCAGGAAAAATCTTTTAACTTGCTACTCATAGCAGTCATACTACCCCAGCATGTCCAGTGGAAATAGATTTAGTAGCTGCCTATATCACATTTCTACATCATGTGTGTGTGTTTCATTTCCTGTGATTTTATGAATACAACATTTATTGGAAACAATTTGGAAGTAGTTCGCAACTGTTTTGGGAAATTTTTAAAATAAAAGCTAATCTGATCACATGTCTTTGTCAATTTGTGCTCTTCCATTCTAATACCAAATAGGTCTGAATCTGCTCAGTAGTCGGACATCAGCTAAGGTCATCTAGTTGCTGCCACTTAGCTGGACTTGATCAGGCACCCATTTGCTTATTAACTATTCCCCACAATATTTAAGAACAATAAATACAATGAAATTTCAGTTCTACAATTACAAAAGAACGTAAAAGATAATTCAGAAGTAACTTCTGTATTTGTACTATTAATCATACTTTCCTGATAGACAGTACCCACAGAGGTCTCCTGTTCCCATTCTCATGTTTAATTTTTTTTCAATCTAACTATTAAAAAAAACCAAAACCAAAATTGTGCCTTTGATGACAGACCCCTGGCACTGGATAGCCATCTATGGCACTTCAGAAGAGTGGGCTTTGGGTCCTTAGGAAACGGGCACATTCCTGGTGAACTCAACCAAAGTTTTAAAAGCCTGCTCTGTGGAACCCTAGCATTTCATGAGAACTTGATGGAGTTTGATGAATAACTAAGACTTCATTTGATTTCAACCATTTTCCTTTGTCCCTTCATCAAAGGTTTTAGGAATTGTTTTGAAAACTTACAATTTCTGTGTCTAGAAAGTCCTTTGTTGTAGACCACAATTCCTATAGATTGGTTGATTGGTCACATTGACTGAACTTTTAAAAGCAGGTGGAGGAAGTCTGAGGCAATTTTAAGAATTAATTTTTCATAGCAAAAGCGACTTAAGATAGTGTTGCCAGTGTCCTAAATGAGCTATCTTTTTAATGTCTTACAGATTAACTAGTTACCTGTGCCTTTTAACCTTTTTAGTATTCAGAATAATAGCTGATCATAAGAGCTCTGATGAATCTGAGTAGTAAGCCTTCATCAGATTCTGAGTAATGGACAATCAGAAACCCCTGAGAAGTCTTCATCAGGGATCAGCTATAGTGCTTATAGCTTTCTCTCCCTATTGCTCCTTAGCAGATGTTCTGCAATAGAATAGTAGCTGTGGATCTGGAGGTTACATATCTCCATTGTGGTTAGCCTCTGCTGATGGATTTATCCTTCATAAATTTGAGTAAATCCCTCTAAATCTATCAAAACTGGTAACCATTACCATATCTTCTGACTGAAAACGGTGAAGTTTAGTGTTACAGTCTGACCGCAAAATGATTTAAAGTTTCCCCTCAAAAGGGAAGAAAACCTTTTCCATGCTCTCAGTATTGAAATGGTTGTGCTGTTTTGCTCTAAAAGTCATTTGTGCCTGCTTTCCCAGTCATAAGAATTGCAATGCCTCTCCTCTGCAAGTAGAATTTCTTGACTCTCTGGTGTGAAGCCCCCTGTTGAGTTGGCCTTAAGATGAAGCATCTCCTTAGGAATTGGATCTAAAACTCGGAAACTCTAGATTTTAAGCTTGTATAATGCTGTGCAGTTTGTATAAAAGTATCTAAATAATCTTGTTCTTATTGCGATGTGCGTAAAAGACTCTGTGACACTGTGATTTTTCTTTTAGACTATTACCAAATGCTCAGATGTTCTCTTTCTATCTATTTTTGAAGTGAACAAATACAACTGATGTGAACAATTGACCAGTCTGGGAATTTTAGAAGTAGACATCTGGTTGTAATAATTGATACATTCTCGTAACTAAACATGGATTTATTGCTTGTTCTTTTACTTCATAAAATAATTGAAAGAAGTAGCAATGATTCACTTATATCAAGTTATTTAATTTCAGCCTTACACACATAAATATTGTAACAGGAAATGAGGCAAGCACAGCCATAAGGGTATCAACAATGATAAAATTTTATGTAATTCTGGATTACTAAAATATTTTATTTGTAAATTTAGAGGCACCACATCCAACATTTTCTTTTCTCTTCTTGAAATAATAGAAATTTCTTCTATTTTTTTCCCAAGGGGATAGCTAGAAATGATATTTTTGCAAATTTGTCAATGTTATCTATAGATGAATGTGCTATATCCACATTCCTCTTTCTTCTCTAAGGCTATAGAAGCTTCTCGGATATATCCCACAGGCATAAAGTGTTTTACATCTAACATCTTAGGCTTCCTCATCCCCAGCTAATGTGAATACAACATTTTCAAGCCAGAAATATTTTGGATGAGTTTGTATCAATACTACGATCCAAATCCCTTCTATACTTGCAATATGCCCTAGAAGAGTGTTTTTCAAGCTTGACAATCAGTTTGTAAACCATATTTCTTTACTGGCATAGGTCATGGGAAGATGGTAGCCAAATAACATGATTGGTGGAAGAAAGATTATTGAGGAAGATGCTATTCTCTTCACTTGTTGCACTATTGACTCTATTTATTGAGGGTAACGCTGCTTCTACACATTTTATATATTGTGCATTAGATCTTCTTTAGCATCCAAGTTTCATTCATGCAGGCAGGAGAGATGTGATTTAATAACTGCACTTCATACGTCTTCCAGCTGATTTCCAGCATTTCTTAAACGGTGCAGATTGCAATCAACACATAATCTACCTAAATAAATATAAATTATATTTTTCCCCCTCTTACATTAGCCTTCATGGAAAAGTTAACAAGCTTATATTGGTATTTGGCTGTAATTTGTGAAGATGTTTAGATTAAAAGTGCTTCTCTGTGTTTCAATAGGAAAGGATGTGTAAATCTTTCAATTCGGTTTATTTTCATAAACAATGAGGTACTTCTTTAGATGAACATAGACAGTTCTCTGTAAGACATGGCATATTTTGGCTTCATTAGATTGGACATGACTTCAGTGACAACAAAAGTCTAAAAAATGTATCGCATGACTCAAAAGTTTAGAAACATTTGAACCACTCATGGAAGTGGAATAACAGATGGAGCCACACACTTAATTGCATTCCAAAACTAGATGCAACAGGAAATAATTTTGAAAGTCCCAAGTTTAGTAATTAATAATTTTAACGGTACTTCTATGAGAATCAAGTTCAAATAGTAGCTTTATAATACTTGGTCTCCTTCTTTGCTACTCTGATTAGTTTGGAGAAGTGCTTTGTTTTGTATTTCAAAATAAATAGGTTATATGATAATTTTCAGCTGATGTAGGTTTTGGTATGTTGACATGCAACAAAAATCTCATTTCTAATAATGCCACGTAGTTCCACAAATAATTAACTCAAACCAAGCAATTCCTGTAAATAAATTAGAGGAAAGAAGTTGATGTGAAGAGTTTAGTGTATGCTAGTGATGTTATCTAGCACTGAGGATGTTTCTTAGTTTGGATAATGAAGCACCTAGAACCCCTCATTTCTCCTTTATTAGAACTTGATGTTGGTCTAAATTTATATTCTTTCCCCTCCCCATACCAATGCTGTGAAGAGTTTTCATTTGCAATTTTACTTATAGGATAGTTGTCTAAAATTGCCCATATAACACCAGACAGAATCAGAATGTATGGACCAATTTTGTCTGGACACACAAGGAATTTGTCTCCAGTGTACATGCTCTATACCTACATACATACAATATACAAACTGTGATTACAACCATAAGATACATTTAGTGTAGTCTACCTACATACACTAGATACATACAGTGTAGACATAATGCCATAAAGCTACAAACCTTCAGATATATGATTTAAATAGCTTTCAAAACACAGAACTTTTTAAAAAAGGAAACTTGCTTTTTCCTCTAGGCTTGTCTATAGCACACAATGAGTGTTAGGGGCTGCTGTGGCACTCCCTTCTCGAGAATGAAGTTGCTTACTTTTTACTGTAGCCATCTCAGGAAAGTCACTTGTTCAATTCTGTAAATACCATAGTCTTGTATTTTTAGTGCCTGCCTTGATGCTACACTGAGAAGCAACACTGGAATGGTCACTGTCTCTTTGAGAAGTGCTGGAATAAAGCAGTGATATCTTGGTCCTAGTTGCAAAGAATTTTCCAAGCCACCCTTAGCAATTCTCAACTGGAAAAGAAGTTTGGTAGGATGTGCCCTTTCCTCTTGCAGTAATGGAGCACACAGTTTTACTTGGATCCTTATAGGTTTTCACCGTTATACATGAACAAGCAATGACAGGATTTCTGACAGGGTTGAAGTATGTTCTAGGTATGCCTTCAAGTTCTCAAAATATAAAATACATCATCATTGTTAAGGAAGAATGGCATTGAGAGTCAGAAGAATGTAAATTTAATCTTTCAGAGGAAACTTATTGACTTAAGATATCTTGTTTTAATAAAATAGTACACTCTTGTATATAACAAGGTAAAAAAAGCTTCACAAATGACTGAAGATTATGTATTAACAACTTTTCTAGATGAACATATATTGAATTATAAAATTATTCAAAAGCCAAGGCTTGGTCTTTAATACTGCAGCTCATTTCAAACATTCCTTTTAATGAATTCCACGTACAGCAATTTCCTAGAGGTATGAACACCCCAAATCTCCTCTCTAAATATAGGGAAGTTTGTAACAGGTTCAATTGGAGACATCAAAAACATTTTAAATAGACACCACAAGATGCATGAGTAGTTTAAAGGTCAAATTTATTAGGAGATTAAGAGATGTATTATACATGGACTATAAATACAGCACAGCTGACTTTATTCACAGTCAGATGCAGAGACAACCAATGCCAACCTATTTTGTGGACACCCTTGTTCTTTTGTTCCAAGAAAAGTTTGCGCCATAAGACTTGGATTTAGGTTTTGGAATCCTCTGCTCTTGAACATCATAGCTCCAGCCTAGGAAAAAACATGTTGAGAATTCTAAACAAAACACATATAGCTGGCAATACTGAGCAAGTGCAACGCAAACAAAAGTAACTTCAAGCTTTTAAGAGCTAACAGAAAAGAAATACCAACATATCTGATATACAATATGCAATTACTAGTTTATTCTTTTGCAAAAGGCAGTGAACAATAATCCTTTAAGACAGATATGCCTTAAATGTGACCTACACCTGTTCCCAGGTTTGTCAGATCTCAGGCAATGCGTGTTCCAACTTTCACCGCTCCTGCTGATGGACCAGCACCGACAGTTGACACATGAAGGCCTGTAATCTTATGCATTCACACCTCTCTATCAGATGTCAAGCCAAGTTTTGAAAATATGCCTGGTAGCAGAGTACCCCAATGCCACAAGGAAGAAAGAAGGACAAAGAGATGAGCTTTGGAGAATTTAGAATGTGACCCTGAAATCAGAATCAGTTGTTTCACATAATAGTAATCTTGCTAATTTTTCCATAGCTTCACCTTTAAAACAAATGGAATTGCCTGATACCAGTTTTTTAAAGACTTGTTTTCCAGCTGCAAACCTTATCCTGTTTTTTTTCCTCTGTCAGATTCAGAAAATGGATTTGCATGATAATCATACGGGGCAGAAAGAAATGGATAGCCTAAGTTAGACACATGGGATCAAAGAAGGATAAATGTGGTTAACAGACTATTCACATCCCAGTAAAAGTGTAGTAATGATACTCTGCACTTGCTTCTGAGAAAGCCACCTGGGAATGGGAGAGGATAATATGGATTGAACCTTTTAATTTTATTCTTTCATATATACAAGATGTAATACAGAGAAAATTCATAGTTTCAGGCCTATATTTTAAGGAACAGCTAACTGGCTTCTATGATAAACAAAGAAAAACAGTCTTTGAGTCAGAAGAAAGTATTTCAGAATATATGAACATGGAGATATGGTTATTAATTTTACGCTTAAAATATTTCCTATTAATGCATTATTATTTATAGATATATTCCATACAAAACTGTTCACTAGATCTGCCAACTTGGGTCTCTCTAAATCTTTTGGTTTATAATCCTTAAAATACCATCAACATTATGTGTTGCTAGGGATAATTTAAAGTAAATTTATTCTGAAGTGAAAATATATTAAACGAGAAGGCAAACCTGGGTTAGGCTCCTAGGGATAATTTCAACTTTTGACTCTCATTCAGGAATGAAATTTAGTTTAATAACTGCACATTTGCAGAGTGTTAGAAACAAGCGCATAAAGAATTACAGGGTTTGGCATCACTTGATCTGCCTGAGAATCTCTGCACTCATGAGGCCTAATCATGGGAGATGTGAGACTTGTAAACCAAGATAAAGATGCCCTGGCACAGGCAGATGGTAAAACATCTCTCACTCACTTTCACTGGAATTAGGCCAACGTTCTTAGTTCTCACTTTAGCAAGTACTGATTTTCTTGTCAAATGTTTGTAGGAAATGAGATAAAGTAAAATGTAGAGATTTAGTTTAACGCCAACATTTATGGGATATGAATGCTTATAAGAGCTACTCCCTAAAAATTCTCAGTGTATTTAAGATGCCAGAAATAACATATTCAATGTGTTTTAGTTAAGAAAATTGCTAAATCGACATTTTTCGTTTTGCAAAATGAAGGACCCCAAGTTAGACTTTGTTTCAATAGCAGATCTTTTAACTAAAAGCAACAATATTAACTACAAATGTTTATTATGCAAAGATCAAATTATTTATTAAGATTATTTATCTGTTCTTTGGTGCTGGTTTTAACCTCTAAAGTCAAAATCTTTGACTTTCCTTCTGCAGGGCCATTTACTACAGATGGATCCTACCCCCCCACCGCCCCCCCATTACCATGTCCTCACTAGCGATGCTAAGGATGTTCCCTACAAAGATGCCCAAGAACAGTTAGAAATATGCTTCTCAGTAGTAGCACTATGACACATCCATCCTGCCTACCTTGGTAAAATTGTGTCATTATATTATGCTATTAGGGAAGACATGACGTTGGATACAAAAAAACACCTCATGAGGCCTTCCGGTGGCACCGCAGGCGTTGAAAGACAGACTTTTAGAGTCTGCCAGCCCCGGGACTGTGTTAAGCCGCCCTGAAAGCTTAAAATCAGCTGTTAGGCAATTGAAAGCCTCTCCCTCTGGAGAAGAGGGAGGGGTGAGCAGTTGGATCAAGGAAAGGGCTCCCCTAAGTCCCTGAATTTAACTCAGGGAGATCCGGCAAGCTCCGCGCCCGGGGCACTTCTGCTGAGGCAGAACGAAACGCCGCGACCACCTCTGTTCAAGAATTTTTATACTACAGCCTTCGCAACCGAACAGAGTGAGATCAGAAACCTAACTCTGCTACTAAAAGTTTTCCTTCAAAGGACACTGAAAGATACAATGTTGCTAAGATGGCACTCCGAGAGATCAGTAAAGCGAAAGTAAAGAGAGCTTTGATCTAGCCAAAGCCTTTGTTTGAAGTGAAAGTGCTTTCGTGGCTGTTTAAGGCTATTGGATTTTAAGTTTGATTCTCCTTTAAATCTTTTCCCCTTCCCTTAAGAAGACAAGAGACCTAGAGAAATGGCTCAAGCAGCTAAACCAATAATTTTAATTGATTTACAATT
>JANHFO010002920.1:53310-64278 GCA_032468095.1 Pareas carinatus | reverse complement strand
GAAAATCTTTCAAGCTTGTTATTCATTTTATTTTTTTATATTCTGTATGAGTGTATAAAACTTTTCAATTAAAAAAAAACCATGAAACACAGCACCAGAGTTTGGCAATGGTAGAGGTTTCTCCCTTTCCAGTTGTGTCTAACTCTAGGCGGTGCTCATCTCTATTTCTTAGTTCAGGGAGCCACCGTTGTGCATGGTCATGTGGCCAGCATGGCTGTATGCTGTACACTGAGGTGCATGGCATGCTGTTGCCTTCCCACTGAAGTGTTACCTATTTATCTACTCGCATCTCCATGCTTTCGATCTGCTAGGTTGGTAGGAGCTGGGGCATGTAATGGGAGCTCACCTCATTGCATGGCACTCAGGTTCGAACCTGGGCTGCTGCCATCTTTCCAGCTGACAAGCTCAGCATCTTTAACTGCTGAACCACCACACCCGCTTTTGCTATCAATATTCCAGGCTAAATGATACACAAGTGAAAAATCTGCCTGGGGTGTTTGCAAGGTAAGATACCCATGTCTCTATGCCAATGTAGCCAACCAGAGTGAGGATGGCTGAGAAAATGAGAGTGACAAGGTTCTATGAAGGAACAACTGAACAATTATTTTTTTTTATTACTGATGAAGTTCTATCTTATTTATTATCAAGTGTTTATCCAAACTTCAATTTCAAGCAATGTAAGAGAATGTTAATATTTGAATGTTTTACTTCAGAATCATATAGTCGTTCCTGTTGTAATTCACTGTTTACGCTAGGTACTGCTACCCACACAACAGAACACATCCGCCAAGATGAAATTTCAGTCCCATATCATTGCCATTTCTTTCTGCTAGTGGCTCAACCCTTCCCTCTCATTCCATAGCATGCATTCATAAATTGCATCCTGTAGTACATACCATTTTTTTCAGCAAATGCAATAGCATCTTCTTTCGTAGAGAAAGTTAGTTGGATATTGGACAGAGGATCTGCTCTGTAAATAATAAAACATTATGGAAATAGCAGGCAAAGCATTTAAATATTGCACTATGATTTCATAAAAACTATTAAGATAAATCTGTTTTTTTCCAGTGCCAAAATGGTACAATCATTGGCTCTAGACTAAAGGAAATCCTTTTTCTGTAAATTATCTTTGTATCGCTGAGAGAAAAGGCACATGAAAAAATAGTTTCAACAGAATCCCAAAGGTGCTTTTTCAAAAGGCAACTGGACCAAAGTTCCAAGAACTGAAGAAGCTTCTTGGATGAGAAGTAAAACATTTTCAAGGAAAAAAAACCAAGAAAATCCAGTTGCTTTTTCAAAAAGCACTTTTGGGACAACCATGACCAGGACAATTGAGAATCCTCATAGACAGTTTCCACAGAGATTCTCAATGGACAGATACGATGGTAAGATGCCACATAGGCCTTTAATAAGTGTTCTGAACTGAGTTGGGAAAACAATGGGCAAATCCTCTGCTTCTGAAACGGAGTGATAAGGTTCACCAGTAATATTCTAACAATCATACTATTTGAAGTTTCAGAATACATTGCAGTAATGCTGATTGATAGCTGTTAGGACATCACAGTATCTAGACCAGGGTTTCCCAATCTTGATAGCTTTAAGGCGGATGGACTTCAACTTTCAGAATTCCCCAGCCAGGAGTTGAAGTCCACCTGCCTTAAAGTTGTCAATATTGGGAAACTCTGATCTAGACCATTAAGAAAGAGCAAAAACGGGCAAAAGTATTTGGGTCTATAATAACAGTACTAATGCTGCCATACTGGGAACTTGAGGACAGAAGGCCTAATATCTCCACAAATACGAGGACATCACTTTCATCTTCTTAGAGCTCAGGTTCTGTTTATTTGCTGTCACCTAGCCCATTGTCAAAACCAGACACTGGATCAGCAGCTCCACGGCCTCACCTAGCTGAAAAGGCAGGGGGAAAGTGTCATCATATGCTGATCACACTTAACTCCAAATCCCACATCTAGTTGCTTCTGAGAGTTGCTAAAGAAAAACAACAGATGGTATGGAATAGAATGGAAGCTTGTGGGCACAATACAAGTGCCTTAGGCCTAACTGAAAATCCCACAGATTTTTAAAATACAGATCTGGCTAGAACAGGCATATAACCGTGCATGCATTCTTTAACTATTTAAATGTAAATCATATTCTCTGTCCAAGAATTGAGACAAATTTCTTGCTGCTTGCTTCTAATTCTGAAGTTTCACAACATCTTATGGTTGGTTAGAAATGCATTTTATTATGCCATAAAAAAGGAAACAAAAATAATCTAGTTTTCCTGTGTGCATTCTGATTTTTTATTTCTAAGGAGGAGGAGGAGGCTAAACCACAACAGGGCCAAGAATTCTTAGCCTTCCATTTTCTGAGTAAGCCAAACACCCAAACCCACAGTCCGGCCTGAAATGTTAAACATGTGCTTACTTAATTTTTCAGAATATCTCTTTCATGAACACCACCACCACAATCACTAAAATAGAACTTCTAGTACTACCAAGGGAAGCATGATGAATTCTCAGAATTTGTGAGAATAAATCTGTTACAGCGGCTCTGAAATTATGTAAAATGTGTCTCGAGGTCACAAAAGGCCGTTTGCTTCATTGCAAAAAGTCCTTCTGATCTGCAACCAAATCTTCCTAAAATCTCCAGTACTTTCTTCAGTGATGGAGAACTAACTTTCTGACTTTAGAAAGCAAGGAGATAGGTGACAGACGAAGACAGGTTACAAACAAGAATGGCTTCTTTCAGTGATATAATATTTAACACATTGTTAAAGCACTAAGGAGACACTACCAGATGTTATTATATGACAAAAATGTGTCTACCCTCATATTGAGGCCTGTGAGTTTTGAGTGCAGAAGAAAACTGAAGGCATTTTCTACACTTTTCTGCTTTTTGGGAGAGGGGCAAGCAATATTCTTAAAGATGTCATTAGCCATGTCTAGGGCAGCAGAATGAACATTACAATACAGTGGACTAGAGGTAACTCAGGTTTGCTATATATAGGTAGTAGTCAAGTTCTCTGGACCCTCATGCTGTTTGCATGATCTATTATTTCTGTGTTCTCCTAAAGGGCCTTGAAGAATTTGCTTCAGTCAGAAACTAAAGTGGCATAGCACCCAAAGAAGAAGCAGTCTAATACTAAAAGTAAGAGAGTTAAGGAACCCGGGCAAATGCTTTTAAGAACCTAGATCAAATATTACTTAGCTGGAAGCATGTCTATAGATACTTATCTTCTTGCCACATCTGTTGGAAACTTTTAGTAATACTTTCACTGGAATGCATTCTCTATCTGACTGAATTGATCAGATGAGGGGTTTTATCATACTTATATAGTCTACAGATAAACCAAAAAATTGCTGGAATATAGCGATTATTTCACAGACATTACTTAACATGCAAAGGAAATAAATCAGATCCTGCAGATTACCATGTAGTCAGTGTTTTATCTGTAATTAGTAAATTATAGCTTTTATTGTAATTTTTCTAATTGCTGTGAATTGCCCAGATTCTGGGCTAAGATCCATGAGGCTATAGTAAATAAAGGTGACTGTTTGTTTTGGCCTCTCATTTCTTTATCAGTAAAATTTAACCTAGATTTTTTTCCTTACGGCAGCATTTTCTCACAGGTGCAAGGTCTACTTTTTCAGATCAACTGAATGTTGATCAATAGATTGGACAGGAATTGACCAACCAGTTTGTCGCTTGAGCCTGATGTCATGGGCTGAGAGAAAGTGACTGGCCCAAAGTTACCCAGTTGCCTTTAATGCCTAAAGCGGGACTAGAACTCCCAGTCTCCTGGCTTCTAGCCTGATACATTAATCACTAGACAAAGTTGAGTCTTATGTAATGTAGATAATAATGTAGATAATAACAACAATTTGATCTTGTCTGGAATTTTCATGGCCTATTCAATGTAACTCCACATGGTCATTTGTACATTCAAATCCTTGAGCGTGAGAATTGCTCGGATTTTACACTTAGAAGTTAATAAAAAATTCCCAAATAAAAAATTTCATCCCTGGCAAAAACATAATTTTATTAGAACCTTAAAAATGTAACTATGCTTGGTGAATGTCTATACTAGTTAAATCAATAAACAAACTTTGAAAATGCTATTTTATACTTACGAAGATGCCCAACCCATCAATGGGTTTTCCCAGCGTTCCCTTGTATCAAAATCCATTTTCCATTTCTTCGTGTTATTAACACCAGCTTGCATGGCATTACGGGCTGGAACAAAAATATAAGCTTTTCTTGTTTTAATATGCTCCTCCGGCACACCGGTTAGAGGGCCAATGTCCTATGAACATAGAAAAGAAGAGATGCTAGCGACCTATACTTTGGGGGAAGTTAATTTTCATTTAGAGGAATGAAATACAAAATTTCCAAATCTATTCATGATTCACGTATAGGATAACAAATATTCAAGACTCTTTTATACAGCTACACCATCTTTCTGGAATTTCAATTTTTCACTGAACAGAAGATCATTACCACTGAAACCTCAGGGGTGCTGCAGTACCTTTGCAATGCACTGCTGTAAACATTCTTAGGTAGTGTTTAGACTAAACCTTGTAGTTGTACAGGGGCACCCCAAAAGTCTTAATGAAGCTTAACACCATACAGTTATCTCAGTGCCATTACTAAGCAACTTTGCAATACCATTATAAGTAGCCCTTGTTCAGTGACTACCTTGCTGTGACAGTTGTTACAATTGTGATGACTCCAAATTCTACATTTCACCTCCACGTTCTACACCATACTTGACTTATGTTTTGAATCTACAGCTTTTCGTACTACTCAGTTGAATAAAGATCTTTGGAAAGCAAAAAAGCTTGCACATTTTTGTGCAATTTTGATGATCGTATTAAAAGTATTGACTATTTTGGAAAGTTAGTTTTTCGATTCATATAGGCCAACACAACTATTTCTGGCTTTAGCCAGTAATATACCTCATGAATGGAATTGGAGTGATGTGATTTCAGCTCAATAAACCAGATATTTTGCATAGGTTTGAAGCGAGCACTTGGTTATACAAAAAGTATTCTCTATAATTTGAATCCTAATCTTCTAACATCTGTTGACAAAAGCTCAGATTATCAAATGTTTCCTCTCAAAACGACCACATTAACCTAGCGGAGTAATTCAAAACTACCACCTACTTTGGATTTTTGCCTGCACAATGCCAATGGGAATGGCTTGGACTTCTTTCTTCTGCCTGTCTCCAAAACAAAGGCTGATCTGATGCAAGTCCAACTCTTGGCAGACAGAGGTAATCCAAGCCAGTGATGACATGACTTAAATTTAAGGAGGCAAACAAATTTAAATAGCACACTGGGATTTTAAAAAATAAGCCTCCAGCTACCAACCTCAGTGTATCTGCTGTCAAAGAATTTAAAAGCTGCCCTCAGCAAACCATTCCTGGAAAAAGGAAGGCATGTCTTCCACTCCCACCTCCCCTTTTTGTTTCACTTTATAAAATCAACTCAGAGAGATCAGTCACAACTGCCAAGTGTGAAATGTTTGTCTTGCATTTAGAAGTAAAAGGGAGGGTGTGTGAACCCACAGGAAATTACGACAACGCATAAAAGCTGGGCTCAGACTACCTAAAGCAAACTGTCAAAATATTTTAACAATTTAATCATAAATGTTTTCTTTGAATCCAAATAGTGTTTATATTAAATTCCAGACTAGCCAAAATATGAAGACATGCCAATTATTAGCCAAAAAGTTGCAACATACAAAACTACACTCTCTTCCAACAGACAGGCGTTTGATTGCTTAGAAAGAAATATTGCAAAGGTTGTTTGATTGGGCAATCAATTGTAGCACTTCACACCATTTGTTTCACCTGTGGTAAAAAGAAGGCGAGGCTTAACTGTTGCAGCTTTTCTGTTTATAAAAATCAACTGGCAATTGATAAATATGTAATTGACAAAAAAGCAGTTTCTACTGCTTCTAAAAGGGATGCCATAAAATATGCAGACATATGCATTAAGGAAAAATAGCATTATGTACCTCACCTTCATGCTATTTACTTTTGAAATAAACTATGTTATGCAAAGTGTAGAAAAGTGTTAAGAAATTGTGAGGGGGAAAAATCCTAAACATGAGCCGAGAAAAAGAAAAACAGCCAAATTTAGTTTACAGCAACACCATTCACAATATTTCCTCACATTTTTTCATTCTTCCAGAATGTTCTCATGCCCTTCTTTAGGAGGACCTCATCCACTTCATCCAACCACCACTTTCAACTGGGAAGTGATTAAGGCATGAGTGATAGTGACCATATCCACAATCACTTCATACATTGCCTTTTGTTCTTTTAAATTTACCTCTGTTTTTGTAATATTCATCAGCTCCATCCAATAACTTTCTTCCGGTTCTCTTGACCTGTTCACTCTGCTTCCAGATATTTTTTTTATGATTCAGTCTTCATTTATTTTCTCTATATGATCAAACTTTTGCATTCAGACTTCCTTCCTTCCGTCCTTCCTTCCTTCCTTCCTCCCTCCCAACAAATTCATGTACTTTCTGTGGAAGTCAGTTAAATTACCATTGCTAGTCTTCATTCTCCTGTCAAAAACAACTATCCTGATCATACATTAATTTTCATACCATACATTGCATCATACAATCTAACATTTCCTGCAAATTCCTGTATATTCTCAGCCAACAATTCAGGATTCTCCACATACAGTCACATTCAGAAACTACTTTGCAAACCAACATTGTGTTGTCCATATCCTACCAACCATAAGATACATAAAATATGTATTGGATGCCATAGATATTGAGGTGTTCCTGGAAAAATGTATGGCTGCAGCACAGTGCATTTTTAAGTTGCCATGTGCATTTTAAAACAATGAAAAGAAGAAAAAGAAAGTTGTGGTGGTGAAGACAGCTGCAAGATGGGCCTAGGAACAGCTTTTTCCAATTGCCATCTGGTTAATTAGATTTTTGTGAATGGTCACAGTAACAATTATTTTGCACATGTATAAGCCTCCTCGTGGCATTTTATTAAGAGTTCCCATGGGATGATTCAAGATTCCAAATGTGTTTATCAGTCTTCAAAAGTTACTCCTGCAAAAATCTCCAGATATTTATTGATTCCAGAGATATATTTGGATAAGTGTGCATCTGAAGCTCTTCATCAACTTTATTTTACATATGTCTGAATTTTCTTCCTGAACCAGGAAGAGAATATTTTATAAGTAATCTTATCTCATGGAGGACATATGAAAAGTATAATTCAATGAAAATATGTCATTAAAGAAAATTAGATGCCTACTTGAAATAAACAAGGAATGTATTAGGCTATTTCACCTCCATTGTCTACCCATGCGGTACTTGTGCAAGAACGGGTCCAATGCACAATTTCCCTGTGTTTGTCTCCAATGGATGCTATGAGGAAATAAGATCATTTTGACTAAAAGTAGACACAATGAGGGAAGGCAATCATTTCCTATATTCATTTTTTTTTAAAAATGAAACTTTTTCTGTTTTTCTCAGGCATCACCAGAAAACATTACTGCTCTTCACCCAGGACACTTACAAAGAAAACACGGAATAAAGAAGTATAGTAAGATACATGCCTTATAAAAGTTGCTAGCATTAGCAAATTATTCTTCAATATCAGTTTTCACCTCACTACATCAATTTGCACAATGGATGCAAGCTTTAACAAGATGAACCACAAGATATTTAGGCTTATAGATTATGCTTTACCAAATAGCAACCAACAATATACATTAGAATCTGCAATTTAGCAGAAAAAATAAATGTGAACCATCATTTCTTCCATGGGAAAAAGAGAACATAAAGGCCTGTTTTGCAAGGCTGAAGAGACTAATCTGCTTAACTACCGTAATGTGTGTCACTCAGGAGCAGTTCACGACCAAAAGCCAGACATCTGAATATTAGCCTACTGGAATAATTTTAATCTTTTAACCTAATAAATAAACTTAACTTTTAAATAAATACCAATGATACTCTTGTATTTTTTGACAAATCACTGACAATCAGAAAGTTCTATTGATCTTGAATACAGAGAAGCACGCTGTATGGACAAAAAATATTGTAGGAGCTTTGACTCATATAGAAACTTACGTTCCGAACATAAGCCTCCTTTGATTTAAGGAAGAATAGATTTGACTAAAAACTAAAATATTCAAATAAAACCTTCCGACTCCAAGTTGCGGTTTGAAAATGAATAACAATCTACTATAGTTAATTCATTTACACAGTTTTAGCTGATGACCAAAGAAACTATCTTTTTAGTCACATTTAAATGGGTTAAATCTTCTGCTTCTAGATGCCATTTAAAATATTTTAGGAGTTGGGAAGAAAAAAACTAAATTCAATTCTCCACAGTTACCAAGTTCTTTGTTACAAATTCAAGACCTCAGTGAAAGTATCAGTGAACTAAATGGCAGCAATAATATTGTTGGGAGATATCTTTTAAAAATTTCCTTAGTTTCATGATTTCTAAAATGAATTAGTATGGCAGATCATTCTTTCCATTTTGAAGCCTATTCTCAGATGTAGTGATGTAAAGGAGAAACTTTAAATATTCCTAGTTGTTTTCATTTTTAAAGAGTTAAATATTATATAATAGTACTCCTGGAGATCTAAGAAACTAGTATATTGAGTTCAAGTTTTTACACCATATACTTCCCCAAAGGAAGGGAGAAACCAATGGAATTACTGACTCAAAAAACAACAACCCAGTGAAATAATGTCCATTACTATGATTTTGCTTTAGTTCTCAAGTCACTTTGGCCAACACAAGTTCACAAGGTGAAGTATTAAGTAATATGATAAAAGAAAAGTATAAAAAAGAATAAAACCTTGCTATTTACAGACGTTTAAGCATTAGCAGTTTGTGTTTCAAGAGACAGAAATACACCCCAAATTTCCCATCAGCACAATCCCACAGAGACTGTATAGCATCCATGAGAGCAAGTAGCTGTTTAACATTGTCTTCCTCGCTAAATAAAGGAAGCTGGGAACAAGCAAAGGGAAGTTGATGTCAAAATGCAGAAAACCTCCCAGCAAGCTCCCAGCAGCCACCCAAGATTCCAAAACTTGCTAGCTGCCCTCTTTTCAATACCAGAATTTCACACATTTCAATGACCATTATGACTTCAAAGAATCAAATTTTCATCATTGTCCATCATCTGCCAGTTGATTTGTATAAAGAAGCTCTGCATGCACTCAAGACAAAAGGCTCCTTACTTCCATGGCTATGTATCAAGTTTAAAAGTACTGTTTGTGACAGTTGTGTCTGTGGTGAATTGGGATAACACTGAAGAAGTGCAGCTGCTCTGCAGGAGCCTCCTTTTTGGCTGCATTTCACAGTTAAATAAAAACTGAATAATTAGTCCCTGCTTTTATTAAACTGAAAAATGCCAGCGGCCTTCATAATTACTTCCGGTTCCCTAGTCTACTTCAACTCCATAATATATCCTTGGATTTAAAAAAAAGAGTGGGATCAAAGGCCAACAAACTCCCGCCCCATATTTTTTGACAAAAAGCAGCCCAGATAGACTAATACACAAAATAATTTAATTGAGGCCACAAAGGTGATGCAAGCTGACTTTGTTGGGATAGACACCTGAACCATGTGAACGTTAAACAAATTTTATCTGTTGACTTTCAAAAATACTAATGTGAAAATTTGGGTTGCATTAGTTTAGTTGCTTTTCCCATTATATTGCAGCCTTCTCCTATCCTTGATGCATCTCCATCATTTCCAGCTAGGACTGTCCTGTTGCACTTAAGTTTAACTACAGACATGCTGGCTAAAGGCTGAGGGAATTACTGTTCCTTTTGAAAAGCCCTCAGGGTCTGGTTATGCTGGGGCTCTGTTCAGATATCCACTTTTATCCTCCCTCTTCAAAGGTTTGCATTTTATTTTTATGATATTTATGAATGTGGATATTTATTTTGATGTTTTTATTTGTTGCTTTTTATGCAATTGTTTTGCACCACGCAGAGTCACTTTTGGTGCGATTGATGGCTGTATAAATGTAACAAATAAATCTGAAAGATATTGAATTCAGGCAGACATGTAATTTTTCCTACCGAAAGTGAAGAAAAGTTACACAAACAGGTCTTCTGTGAGGAGAAAAAAACCTAAGTAAGTTCCTTTCCATATACAACACTGTTCAGTTGTGAGTTAATTCTCATAAACAAATAGGTGAATTTTCACTATTTGTTCCCTTCCTGTGTAGTGCAGTGTGCATTATGAACTGAAGGAAGTGTGAATATCTCAGGGATTCAAATATAACAACTCCTGATTATTAGGACAACTGAAAATATCTCAAAAGCAGGTCCATCCTCTGAAAGACTCAACACAACTGCTTCAGAAGCTTTCCTATAATGTTTATATATGCACGGATAGATTACACTGCCATGAGAACTGTCAGAAAAGGGGCTGTGTATTTATTATTGAGACAACCTGGAAAAACTCAAAATGATTGTACCAAGAGCTCTGGAGCATGCAGCTGTGTGTCAAGAAAGTGGGCTTTTTAAATCACTTAAAATATGTGGTACTGTGTAAAAATCTTACCCCAAAATACAAGGACCTACTTTAAAATAGCAGAAATGCTACTTGATACCGTGTTTCCTCGAAAATAAGACATCCTCTGAAAATAAGACCTATCTACATTTTTGCCTCTCAGAGGAATATAAGGCATCCCCCGAAAATAAGACCTCCTCGAAAAGCACCTGGCTCCTCTCCTTCTCCACCCCCGAAAAACACCTGGCTCCCCCCCTCCCTGCTATCCTTGGGTGCTCCTTACCTCACGCGGAATAACTTCATGCAGGGGAGAAACGAGGCACGCGCGGCAGCGGCTGCTTCAAGGGCTCCGAATTCCGCGCGCAAGCGTTCAAAGCACTTTACAGCTGATTGAAAGCGGGAATTCAGAACCCTGGAGGTTTCAGCCAGCTGATCTCTCT
>JANHFO010002920.1:12549-22778 GCA_032468095.1 Pareas carinatus | reverse complement strand
AGAATTCCCCAGCCAGCATGGCTGGCTGAGGAATTCTGAAAGTTGAAGTCCACCCACCTTAAAGTTGTCAAGATTGGGAAACCCTAGTCTATAGCTTACAGACTCCACATTGGTATTCATTCAACTTAGATCATTATCCTACATTTTTTCATGTAATTTGATGAAAGAGTTTCCTATACTGTGAAAGTCTTGCATTGTTTTTAGTTATCAGGTGACTAAGAGGTGCATGTGTATATCTTGACTTTCTTTGGACCATCCTGTCTTCAGCTAAATAGCAAAGGAATAACACAATAACAGAATTGGAAGGGATCTTGGGGTCCAACCACCTGCTTAAGCAGGAAACCTATACCATTTCAGACAAATGATTGTCCAATCTCTTCTTAAAAGCCTCCAGTGATAAAAAGCCTCCCAGGAAGACATTATAAGGAAGTTCTTCCCATGACACTTTTTTTTAGAAGCATGAATAGCTAGTAATGGGTGCGGACTGATCTGAAAAGAAATACCACCAATAGCATCCTTCACTATTTCTAAAAGACATCATCTGCTTTCAAGCTGCCTGATATAAAGGTAATAGTGGCAGAAATGCAATCCAATAAAAATGGTGTCAGAAAGTCCTTGAGGAACACTTGGAACTGCTAAAGGATGCGCAAACAGTAAGTAATCCATCTCTGAATTAATCTGATAGAAAGAAAGAACCTGCAAAACGTGTATCATATCACACATGGGAAATTCTATAATGGATGTAATGATTATTGTAAGCTTAGTTGCTTTGAAAAAGTCAAATGGAACTGACTATACACAGTCTTCAGATTTCAGAGATTGTTTGCCTATGAATATCAGTTCCTGGAAAATAGTAGTGGAAAAATTAATAACTTTATGAGCTTTCTAGAGATATTCAGTTGGTTGTAGCTGGGAGACATAATGCTGGATTACATGGACTGTTACTATGATTCAGCAGGATTCTTCCTATGTCTCTTATTCATGACCACAGTATGCTTTTATAGAAATCTATTAACAATTATTTGTAAAATAATTAGTACAAATCCATACTAGAAAAAGAAGGTGCAAATTAAATGGACTAATATATATGGTTAGATGTATTTAATTATTGTAAGGTGTACTGAAGGCTTGTGCATTTGAATGGGATATAATAGATCAAATATAAGATATAAAAATTACTATTATCTCAAGCAGATACTTTTCAGCAATATTAGTTAATACATTCAGCTGTAGACCATCAAGAACAATGAAATTAAGTTATTATTTTAATTTTCATAGAATTGCTATGTGTAAGGAATATACAAGAGCAATTGCTCAATAAGAAAGCTTAAATGTATGATTACAATTTCAAGATTCCAATGTCTGCCAGAGAGAAATTTTATTATTATCTTGACAAAATACCTTGCTATTAAATCTCATGATTTCATGAAACATGAAACATTTCGTGAAGGAGATTTAAAACTGCAGTAAAATTTTAAAGGTATAATGAGACAGAAATAATGCTAATATTATAATGTTGTTTTATTATATTTATATACAGTATTTTCTTTCCTCTAAAACCCAGGGAAATATACATTGATTGTATCTTCACAACATTACTGTGTGGTTTGGATTTTGAATCTTGATTTCTCTAGCCCTAATCAATATCCAACCAGTATAGTATATTCATTCTTATTAGTTTCAATATGAGATAGTGAAAACATAATAAATTGGGTTAGAATCCTCTAGACTGCAAAATATCTTTACCTTAGAATGAAATATTTACAATGCCATAGGGCATAATTTTCCTCTCATCAAGACTAAGTAATCAGGATAGATAAAAATAATTGAATCTATATTTTTTTACCAGATCCCCAGATAACTACTAACTACAGACAGTTTTCCAGCATATAAAATCTTCCTTTTCTTCTTTGTACTACATAGCCATCCAACAAATATTCCCATTTAGTCACGAGAGGTCACCTGGAAGGTGAACATTTCCCAATGGAATCCAAACTATTGTTGCAGGAACCTATCTAGCATTCACTTTGGATGTTTTACGCCCAAGCAAAAATTATGTTCAAGTAATTAATTTAATTATCACATTTATATCACCTTTTTTTCATAATAAGAGACACTCCAAAGTGTTTTATCTGGTGGTTTTCTATTTAGATATTAACTTGGTCTATTTGGCAAAGACATATTGCATCGAGGAACCTTCAGAACAAAGAACCTGGAATATATTTTTACAAATACTAAATATACTCTTTGTTAATCACCCTCCATACATTTAAAAACCCATCCTTGGCAACCATCTTAACTCAACCAATAATTGAAGTCAATATATACAAGTTTTGGGGAAAGGATATCCATTTTTTTATTTTTTTTCACTCATAATTATTTACAAATACACATTATAACTTTTATATACATTGCACATTTACATGGTAGAAAAGTACAAAACTATATATTTAAATGAATTTATATTTAACTTGTCATGTTTGAAAATATAAAATTGCCTCAGAAAAAGAAAGTATTATGAAAAGCAAGAAACTTGAACTGATAAAGCTTTGATATAATATTCTGTTAACATTTTGAATGTGAAACAAAAAGAACGTTTAAAAACTGGAACGCAGGACCATCTGTAAGGACAGACCTAATAAAACATTGACGCTCATGACAATGTATTTTCATTTTTCTTCTTTTTCTTAAAAAAAGAAAATAATGCTTTCTTTACATTTAACCACATAGCAACTAAAAAACCCTTCATAATCCGATCTTTGGGTTTGAATTCTCATAGTACAATATAAACGTTCAGGATTTTGAGATCCCATTACTACATGATACAATCAGAGAACATAGCCAGGGAAAGGGGTTCTGTTAAAGCGTTCCCTCTTTCCATCTCAAATATATACTTAAGTCAGTTTGCAGTGCCTTTTGGTCAGCCAAGATTCCTTGTAAACAAATATGCGAGGGATCATGTATTTATATATATGGCAAGAAGGAAACACAATAAATAGAAAATGTAACTGAAACTGTCATGCAAAGTTTTGTTAAAATGGAAAAGAGTTAACACTGGCAGAAATAAGGAGCTGAAAATTGTAACTGGGGAGGAGAGTTAGGCTCTAAGGAATGGATTTATAGTTTACAAGAAAAAAAGCTTTACTTTACAAGCAAGAGACCTCACAATAAATAACACAGCTCATCCCATAACGATTACATTTCTTCTTCAAAAAAAAGGTGTACAGTCAATCAGACTTCTTTAATGTATAAATTATAAAACATGACACAGTATAAATAAATGTCTACAAGATTCAACTATATGTATACTTCTTTCTTCCCCAAATAAATAAGCATACACTTATGTACAGTATGGACATTGTAATTCTTGCCCAAATGGCTGTTTCGAAAGTGATGGAAATTTTACCACTCTAGAATGGAAGATATAGGAAAGCTGTAGTCCTGGTCATCATCTTCATCCTCTTCCTCAGGATCTTCATTGATGGCTAGATAGGAGAATACAGGGGAGCTCTTGTTTAAATACGGATGACAAAGCGCAGAAGCTGTCTGTGCATGTTTTCAAAGCCCCCTGCATAGCCAAAATAGGATGTGGCATGTTTTTTAAAGCGTAGATTGCAGTGAGATGCACTTTGGCACCTGTGGTTATGCAATAAAGTTGATTGTGGGTTTTGGTTTGTATTTTTTTTTTGCATGTATGTGTAAAGTGTGTGTTATATAATCTATGAAGTCATAACTGCGGCAAGTTCTGGAGACTCAATGGCTCAGGTTTATTTGGCAGATTCCTGAAATTAGATAAAAAGTGCTCTTGTGTTCTAGGTTTTTAAACTGCTGTTGAGTCCTTCATTCAGAGGCCATTGTGAGCGGACAGCAGCCCACATGGTTAGGAGTTAAGCTAGTTTGGGAAGGGTTGAGGTGAGGGAGCAAATTAGGTTATAGCCAAGTGTTAATAAAGCAGGCAGCAAAGCACACTCAAGCAAACAATATTAACGGAAGGCAAGAAACAGCTAGGAAGATGCATTTAAGGCAACTTTCTGAAGTTAGACACTTCCCTAAAAAGAGAAAGGACCCCCAAACATTTGATTTTGCTTCTCATCAAGCGCATAATTTCTGCATAATACATCAGTCTTTCTATATAAGATCTCACTAATGCATAGCTTTCTTTCCTGTGTAATAAAGGTTTCCATCCTCATCTATTCTAAGGATTTTTGTTTGTTTGCCTTCAGAAGATTAAAGTTCCTGCAAGGTTAAAAATCTCACTTACAGTTGCAAGATCCTGGGTGTTTTACTTCCAATAGTACACCCAGGGAACAGGCTGCTTCCTTCATGGCACACTCACTTGGATAAGTGGTGTTATCACTGGCACAGACAGCTTCGTCTGATTTGCTTTCTGGGCAGAGCTCATCACAAAGGGCACACCGTCCTCTGCCCACTTTGGAATCCCACAAGCATTTCTTTCCAGTGCTGCATTGGATGTCTTCACAAGATTTGGCTTCTATAAGGGGTTTTCATTAAAAAGAAAAATGGGAAGAGATAAGGGTTAAAAGAGCAAAAAGAAAAGAATGCTCTCAAAAATGCTGGGGATAGAGAATCCCACACCCCCAAAAAGAGTGAAGGCAAAGGTGGAGAATTTGAATTATTACCAAGTGTTGGGGTAGAGGATTCGGTCAAGGGTGCTACTACGAAAAACAGCTTGTGAAAGTGTTTGAATTCTTCAGCTGAAAAGTCACTGTGACTGCAAGCTCTATGGACAACACCTGAAGTGTGGCAGAAATGATGCCCAACCTTCAAGACAAGATGCATAGTACCCAAGACCAGTTTTGTACTAGGCATAGCAGAAAATATTAAAATACCTCTTCCTATTCCCTGGTGGTATAAATAGTATTATCTGGATTTAGTTCCAGCCATGCTTGAGGTAGAATTAGCAGAATTAGTAGGACTTAAGTGAGTATGACTATAACTACTATCCAACAATGCACGATGAGTTGCCCAAGAACCATGTAACTCAACATATTTCCCACCATTAAGCTGGGGAGCGATCTCTGATTTCAGAATGGGAAATGAAATGTTGAGAATCATTCCCTACTGCCCATTAGACTTAAAGGCTGATTCTTTTCAACACTAAAAAGTCAAATCTTGGAAAATTCAGCTTTAAATCAGAATGAAAGGAAAGTTGACTGGGTGTTTTTGCTGGATAGGATGGAGTAATCACTACAGCAAAGTCCTCTTAGCCTAAAACATTTGCCCACATTGACATGTAATCTACATTGGCTTGGAATTAATTTATTCCTTCCTGTTAATTTCAGTTGGAGAGAATTATTTTTAAAAATGGTTGGAAAGGATAAGAAAAATCTTTAAAAATCTGCTTTTTTCATTTCTGTCCTGGTGACAGTAATAATGCAACATATATTTCCCAGAGTTGTTGACATCAGAGTTCTTGAAGTGGATGGATGGACTTTATTAACAATAATGATGAACTGATAACAATATTTATTTATCAAATTTATCTGCCGCCTATCTTGCAGTTCAAGGTGACTTGGAGTGTACTGTGTTTTCCTGACATGTGCACACAAAAAGGATGTTGCTCAGAAAAACCAGATTTAATGAATTTAGTGGCAGGAATGTTCCTAAAAGTTGAAATAACTTGTCTACTGTGTTCTGATGCTTTCTTTACTTATGCTGGTGTGTCCATGTGTGTGTGTGTGTGTGTGTGAGAGAGAGAGAGAGAGAGAGAGAGAATGAGAGACAAAAGACAGAGAACAGGCTTAGCAAACTTGGATCTTGATTCTTCAAAACTACTTTAGTGTGAAGAGCTGATATTTAGCTGTAATAGAACAGCACTCATACATGGTTATACTTTAAAAAAATGGCATATACATGGCATGACTTCAGTGTTACTCTTTGATCTAAGTAAAGACTTAGGATATCAGGAGCCAACCTATTTATTTTTTCTATTCTTCTGCACTCGCCACCTAAGTCAATGTCATTGAACACAATGAGAGTTATATTTGAGTAGACATTTAGGATTTAGTCTATATGATTCCTCATGTAATATTGGTCTCCCAAGCTTCTAGTCAGCAAAAGATCTTCCTGCATTGCATAGGGCTCAGGAAATACTGAAGCTCAGGACTTCCATACTTGATTTCAGATGTCACTGCCCACAGTTTAAAAAAATAACAACAGAATTTCTAAGTGAAAGGCGTGTAGTATGGCAAAGGGGGAGAAATGATTTGTTTCTTAGAAAAAATGGATGGATAAATGACCTTTAAAAAAATCATGATCATATATCCTAGTGTACAGTCTACAGTCTAGATCTGCCTTCCCAAACTGGTGCCTTCCAGTTGTGGCTATGCAAGAACTTTTCAAAATTCTGGAGGTCATTGAGATAAGAACTTCTGGGGAGCCTTTCCAAGGCCTTCAAGGGCTGGATCCAAAGAAGGGGAAATAACATGAAATTATATAAAAAGCCATTTATACCATCTGGAGAAGTTTCTCAGTCATGTAATGAGGGTCAGATAACAGAGATCAGGATTTTATATCCTAGTGAAGCGTTCAGTTAAGAAACATTGTGTTATGAAGAATCTGGTGAAGGGCTATTGAGCTTATCTCATTGCACAAACTGTACCTCACATATCAAGGCTATCAGTTCATTTTTTTTCTCTTTCTGAGAATACCATTTGATGCAACAAACACAAACATAAATGCAAGAATACTACAAATATAACACTGTGTTTGATTTTGAATTGAAAATAAGATTGGAAAATTGCAATAAATGGACAGATTCGCCTTTTGAAAAATCAGTCTATAAAATCATCCTACTGACTTTAGCAGTACTAACCTAGAATCTAGGATTTAAGAGTAGTAGCTGTAAAAGGACAACTATTTTTGAAAACTGATTATGATTCAATGATGTGTAGCATTTTAAAAAGTAGGTTATTTAAACAGGGAAGTTAGGTATATATTTAAATCTGTTTCCTTGAAACCAAAGGAACATAGAAGCAGATTAGAACATAGATAGTAACTCTTATAGCTGGTGCCTTTCTTATAGACTACATAACTCCTACGAATATATATATTTTCCCCCAAAATTGTCAATCATCAGTTAGGGTTTACTGTCTCCTTGCTTCTAATAATGAGAAAAATAATAATCTTCTTCGAGGCACAGGAAATAGGCTGTGTGTGTATTTTTGTGTGATTGTGAGCATGTTCAAATGCTTGCTCACATCACAATTAGATGTGGATTCAGAAATATTCAAATTGAATCCTCAGGATTTCACGTGGTCCTAGAAAGCCTTGAGTATAGTCTCTAGGACTCATGCAATAGTTGTAACTGAACTTTAATATTTAATGTGAATTATATTAATGTTATGATATTAAATTACACAGCATTTACACTTCTTATGGTACTGTTTACATTGTAAAATGTCTTTTCTGGCTCAGCAGAGCATTCAAACGGCAATAAACTATTCTACAGACCTGTTTTATAGGAAACATGTCTTAATCCGAATATAATTGCAATGTTTCTGATCTTTACTGGGAAAATGATTCCTCCCACCCTATTTTATCAATTTATAAGCCACTTCAAGATGCTGATACAGTTTTGAAGACTATATTTGATCACGATTTTAGTACTTGCAGATGTCCTTTATATGCGTGACCTGTTATTTATTATTTGTAAGGGAGAGAAGTGGTTTTGGATCAATCTAATGCATGTTTCCTAAGCTTTCTTGCCTAACAAAATGTTTCCATTGGAATCCAGTTGAACTGAATCCTAAACCATGTGGTCAGAAAATGTCTTCAAAGACTTGGTATTCACAAGTATCACAGATTCCAATGGAATGAAGGCCAAAGACTAGTCTTCGATAATTGTCAACTGGGTTTGGTGGAAAGTTTTTTGACCAAATTCTATTCCTATGGCTCCAAGGAGTGCATTCCTATCAATTTTTAAAATATAATTTTGTATATAATAGCATTTTTCCATAGCAAGGAAGTAGCTGTGATGTGGCGGGTGTGGAATGAAATATTTTATGGAAAAACTGTGACAGATATTTTTTCTATTTTAATAATTGGAAATCAAAACTAGTAATTTTTGAAAATAATCTACTTTTTCTTATCATGTTTGTCTCCTACTATTTATTAGGAATGATTTTAGCACATCTGTTTTTTTCCTTATTCTTAAATTAGTTAGCGGGTCAGAGATTGTGTAATAATTTTATCTGTCCTGTTGGCTTTGACTGTATAATACCATCACTGAAGACAAATTATATAAATTCAGGATAAATGACAGCAATAAAATAAATCTCTGTACAAGGACTCAGAACTTTAAGCATTTTAGTGTTGACAAATATAATAAATTAAAAAATGATATTATTGAATATGGAAGAATATATGCAGATTTATAAATATTAAATGAATAATCTGATTTGAATATAACTGGTTAAAAAGGAGTATTTCTATCTACCAGTGCCAATATACATTATGCAAAAAATCCCTCACCCCAGTTAACTAGCACTGAACAGGGATTATTAAAAAAATAAAGCTACTTCATTCATTTCTGGAAAATAGCTAAAATAGTTCCAAACCTAACCATGATACATTATTGGCATCATGACAGTGGGTGATTTATTTCTAATCTTTGGGGTAAACTTCCAGAGCCAATTTATTCACCTAATCAACTTCTTCTGAACCATTTATTTGGGTTTATTGCTGGTCTATCAGCACTCATAAGAGGACAAAAGAAGGGAGACAGTGTTTATCATTCGTGGTTTGTCATTCCTGGTATATTGCTCTGGCTGCAATATGGACTAGAAGCTATATTGCTCAGTCAAACAATTTCTGCGCAGGAAGATAAAAATGGAAGAGGCAACGGAAACCTGTGAAGGTTACTGATGAGAGTTAAAGGGCGGCTGAAAATATTTGAATCAGGAACCATTAAGGCAAATAGAGAATAAAGGAGGAGAAGTAAAAAAAATCAGGCTTGCAAGATTCTGTTATTGTAGCCCATCTCAATCAAACATAGTTCTAGTCTTCTCTTAGACTTGGTTTCTTTCTGGGTTATCTAGTAGGGTTGACATCAATCTTGTAAGTCTTATTGTACTTTACCTCTCGTCTTTCTTATACTCCATTGAATTTGGGAGGCATTTCCCGAAGTAGCTTCAAAATATTATCTCAATCTCTAGGATTTAAAGAAGAGTTCAGCTCTCTTTGCCTAGGTACCATGTTCCCTTGAAAATAAGACACTGTCTTATATTAATTTTTGCTCCCAAAGATGCACTAGGTCTTATTTTCAGGGGATTTCTTATTTTTCCACCAAGAACTTCCTGTCTGCTCCGGCTGCACTGGAGAGGAGGCCTTATTATCGGGGAGGTCTTATTTTCGGGGGATGCCTTATATTTCAGAGAGAGGCAAAACTGTAAATAGGTCTTATTTTCGGAGGATGTCTTACTTTCGAGGAAACAGGATAGCTATCCTGTTTCAGTCAAATGAAATAGTACTTTCCCTTACTATAGTTTCAGTATGTAAGGTATACAGAATTACACTCAATGCAATCAAGTAAATTACAAGAATTCAGTCTCAAGTCATTTAGGGTTAAAATTGAAAGGATTGTTTTTCAGAAAAGTTTTTGCAACAATTATTGGGGAAACATCAATATCGCTTTGATGTTATTACACAATACAACAAAATTTGATAGAGGAAACCTCTTTTTAATAACATCATACTAGTCATGTAATCCAGATGACTAGAAAGTTCTTCAAAATATTGTGCTACATTATTGTTGATTTATAAATTTTTAAGCATTGGAACAGCTGCTTATTTTGGGGGACTAGAATTGAGGCCAGGCTGCCCTTTCAATTGCTCCACTATTAGGCTTTTGAAATCTGAGGAATTCAAAAAGGCTGCCAACAACAAAGAGATGCATAAAATAAGAACTACAATAGTAGCATCCTCCACTATTTTGCAATGTCCAAATAAGTTCATAACACTAGTTTAAGTGTCCCTCATCTTGAGATTTTTGTCTTATTTATGTTTAGTTGCTTTTAAACTGCTTTGTGGGATGCTTTAGTAGTTGGTTTTATTGTATGTTGCCCAGAGTCATTTTATGCAAGATGGGTAGCCTAATTTGATTGATAGATAGATGATAGATACTGTAGAATAGAGTGGAGTGGAGTGGAGTGGAGTGGAGTGGAGTGGAGTGGAGTGGAGTGGAGTGGAGTGGAGTAGAGTAGAGTAGA
>JANHFO010002919.1:511024-521875 GCA_032468095.1 Pareas carinatus | reverse complement strand
TTAGTAAAAACCTTCTTGCAATTCATTGCAGTCTGTTTTGTGCTTTGCTACTTCCTGGTGCAGACACTTCTGTCCTGCGCACCATCCTTGACCCAAGGAACCTGCTTGTAGCCAATACTGGTTACAAGTCAGGGGTGCTCTGACAGGTTGCATGATTTCCCCTCAGCAGAAGGTCCAGGATGTCCTCACCAAATGATGAACAATGGTTCATTTAATTCTGGCTGCCCACCTTGGACAACCATGGTGTGAAAACCAATTTACTACCCTTGGTCTGCGATTGCACACTTCTTAATAACGAGAGACTTAAATTAACTTGCAAATGCCATAACATCCCCTAATTTACTCTGCTTGGGCCAACTGATTGGTTTGCTATGTAATTATGCCTCCTTTCTTCCAACCCTGTCTCCATAACAATGTCTCAGGGAGGTAAGTTAGCAACTAGACAGTGACTCAAAAGCCCTGTCAGAAATATCAACTCTAGTCCATGTTCTGAATCTCAACAGCACCCTGGCTATTTCCCAAATAATCCTTAGGTTTGTTATGTGTTTCCTACTATTGTTCTGTTGTCATTGGATGCTGAGCGGATTCTGTCAATGCCTTTGCCAATGTAACCTTTCTCTTCTTTGTATGTGTGTTTGCCTTTTAAGGCACCATCTGGGACCAATAACTCAGGCATATTGTGCATTCATACATAGCCAAAACCCTATTCTTTTCCAGGGTAACCAGCAGTGTGGTAACTTCAGAAAAAGAGAAAGAAACAATAATCCAAAGAATTAAATTTCAGGGGGGAGAAAAGTAAGGAACTGTTTCTAAATCTAAACCTCATATCAGGTCTGCCATTGTAAATACTTCAGCATTTAAAGCAGTTTAAGGCACCACTGAGAAACACAAGGAAGATGGGAGAAAAATAAGCAGAGAGAATTGGAATGCCAACAGAAATGAAAACAAAAGACAGATACAGTTATGGAAGTTATGAAAAAAATTTGGACAGATAAAAATATCGTAAAATAAAGAACTGAATATGGAATTTAAAGTTCTGCTCTTTTGAATGACTAAGTATAAAGTTTAAAATGTATATTGAATAGAATTTTACTTTAAAATTTTTGATATGGAGCAATTTTTGATATGGAGCAATGACTTTAAATAAATATTAGATAATATTAGGTAATTTTTTCTATTTTTTAATTTTTCTTTTTTATATTGAGCATATTTAATTTGAATGTTTTAAATGAATAGAATATAAGTTTATAGAACTTATATTTTTCCCTGTCTCTTTTTCTTTTTATTGTTGAATTTAGGACACCAATTTAATTGAATATTGATATAATTAAAATTGTTTTGTTTAAGATTATAAGACAAGGAATGTCTAAAATTGAATTAAGATATGAAAAGGTTAAAAAGGGGCTTAAATGTTAATGAAAAATTGATATAGTAGAGATATGGAATTGACAAATGTGTTATTATGTATTGATTTTAGAAAGATATTTTAAGATTTCAATATTGGAAACTATTAATAGGTCTGAGATGTTTAAGACAGATTTAAATATGGAAAATAAATTGGAAAAATGGATAGGAAAAAAACTAAATAAGGTTAGTTTTTGACTCTAGAACCCTACAAGTATCATGATTGGAGTTAAATGACCATTAGTATAATGAGAAGAGTAATATGGAAAAAAGGCAAAAATGGAGAATATTGAAGGATATGATATCAGTTAAATGGTTAAGATGTTTAAAATTGTTAAATTGCTAATTTATAAATTATGTAGTAATTAATTTAGAGTGTTTTATAAAACAAGAAAATATTTGGAAGTTTTTGGAAATGGATTTAAAAAACTGGATAGATGGTTGAAGAGATGGAAGGAGTAGGTGTGAAATAGTTTTAATAAATTTGATAAACACTGATAAAAGAAGTTTGAAATGTAACCAGTTGGTTGATGTTGATTGAAATATGTAAGCACATTGTTTTTTGTATAAAAATGAATACAATTCTTATAAAAAATAAAAAAATAAAATGGAAGTTCTCTGATGATTATTTTACAAATATATGTACCCTTTAAAAAATATATATTAGTGGTCTGCTGGATTTAAAATTATAAATTTAGTGGTCTCTGAGGTCCAAAAGATTGGTGACCACTGGCCTAGTTTGCCCTTAAAAGCTGGAGGAGCCGCCGGCAGTGTGTGCACGGAGGCATCACCAAGGGTGCTGGGGCGAGCGTTGCCGTGCTGGCACTTTGCAATACATAAGTGACTCTTGGGTTGCAGTTTGGGCACTCAGTCTTGAAAAGATTTGCCATCACTGCCCTAGATCAAGTAAGCTGAAGCAAGTGAGTTTATCCTAGTCTGCTAATCCCTAGATGTCTACTGTTCCTGCCATCTATCTGAATTAAGTTTTCACTTAATCATATTCTATCTATCATATTACTATTCTATCTTATTACTATTGCTTCAGGTTTTTCTAAATAACCTTTTTTTTCTAATGCAGCTTTTAATTGTAGATTGGTGCCTGTTTATTGCTTTATTTATATTTGTTTCCTTGTATCTGAAATTTCATTTTATTAACTGTAATATTAATATCAATACAGCTATGAAACAATGATCATTATCCTTAAAGGACTCCAAATCACAAGTTATATTGCTGCGATATCATGACATTTTCTGCTGCTCACAGTTCAATGCAATACAGTGAAATCTTGTACAGGCTTAGAAATGGAAGCAGACTGAGGACAATCCAAAACAACAGCAGCCCATCTAAGAATCAGTGGTTTGAATCAGTGGCCCCCAACATTTTGGGTAGCAGGGATTGGTTCCATAGAAAAAGGTTTTTCCATGGACTGGAGGGGGCGTGGTTTTGAATGCTGCCTGCATCTTGGGAATGGGGTTTGGCTTGTGTGCATGGCCTGGTTGCTGGCATGCCATGATTCAGTGCCGATCCACAGACTGGGGGTTGGGGACCCCTGGTTTAAATGGTGAACTGTACAATAGGTTTAATATAAAGAGGAACTAAAAAGATACAGAAAAAACCAATGTCAAAAGAAGAAGATGTAGGGTCAAAACAAGCAATGTGCTCTTAAAACCAATAGGAAATGCGAAAATTATGGAAAATTAGGTAAAGAAAATGGGGGTTACAGTTAACAGATATTTTAAATAGTCACTCAATATTAATTCCAAGTTATTATCTATATTAAAGTCAGCCGGTATTTAGCTCAACAGCACAAAGGTTCCATAACAATATAGGTAGTCCTCAACTTATAACCACAATTGAGCCCAAAATTTTGGTTGCTAAGCAAGACAATTGTTGCCCCACTTTACAACCTTTCTTGCCACAGTTGTTAAATGAATCACTGCAGCTGTTAAGTTAGTAACATGGCTGTTAAGTGAATCTAGTTTACCCATTGACTTTGCTTGTCAGAAAATAGCAAAAGGTGATCGCATGACCCCAGGACACTGCAACCATCAGAATAAATACATGCCAGTTGCCAAGTGTCTGAATTTTAATTATGTGACCAGGCAATAATGGTTGATAAGTGTGAAAAATGGTCATATCACTTTTTTCAGTGCCGCTGTAACTTTAAATGATCACTAAACAAATAGTTGTAAATTGAAGACTGTCTGTATACAATGTAATCATGAGTATTTTCTATGCCTATGGGGAATTTATACTTACTCTGCAGAAGCTGGCAAGATACTTAAGGTGGAGAGATGAGCACTGCAATGAAAATAATATACGGAAACATTCAGGTTTCAGTTCAGTTCGTTTTAGTATATTGCAATGATTTTTCAATAAGAAATCTAATATATCAATGCCAGGTTATAAACACTAATAAAAGTTTTAAAATCAGACATAATTCTATTTAGCCAGGCTATGAATTGTCTTTGCCATTCTTTTAAGATTTTGTTATTTAACATACTTAAATGTCGTCCTTTAATATAACTTCCACAAGCAAAACAATACAGAAATATGAACTGCTAACAGAACAGACTCAGGTGTTGATTTCAATAATAGTCATTATTAACCTTTTATTTAATAATGCTGGAAAACTGTGCCAAGTATTTCAAAGAGGTGCTCTGCAAAGTGCATTAACATGAACAAAGCACTTCTCTTTGAAATGTTAACCCAGCCACAGCCTCTGCAAGCTGCTTTAAAAGGTATCCTTAAGATGCCTATGTACAAAAACAGAGCATTTTTATAAAGGAAAATATATAGCCTATCTTCTTATAAAGATTTTGAAGACAACACAACTAGCACCCTGCTGCTGTTTCCTGCAAAAAAGAAAAACTATATTCTTTCCTCCACATAAAAAGGGATGTTTTTCTTCCTGTCCCTTTAATTTACATGGAGAATTCATAATGCTTTTTACAAGAGTTGAAAAACATTTTTAATCTCCTCCCAGGAAGACATGATATGAAAGAAGAGAGTGTTTTAATTAACATAGCAAGACCGTTTATAGCAGCACAGATGGGTGTAACATATGAGGAAGGACTTCTTATGCCTGACAAGAAGGCAGTTTTATTAATCCTTTAGATTAGTATCTGAACACTTCCACCAGAAAAACCGTAACTATTTAAAGGCAACAAAGAATTACTTCTTGGAAAAAAGAATATTTCTTTTCTTAATACATTAAAGAATAATCAAAATAGGTTTGATTAAATTCTATACTTTACTGCATTTGAGCTTTCAAAATATTGTACAAAACATATGAAATTTTAATGAAAGTTTTTCCAACATAACTCCACTTTTGTGTTCCCCTGTTCTAAAAAAAATGAAAAAACTACAGTGGTTAAAAAAAACCTCAGTAAGTATACATTTTGTCTCTTAATCTTGTGTCATGTTCTTTTCATACAAAATCTTTATAACAAAGATTAGCAAATCGTTAAAAATATTGTACATCTGTTCAAGAACTGATCTAAGCAAACATGATATAAAACAGCGGAGCGATTCTGGGGTGCACGGAGATCGCTCCGCGGGACGCTCCAAAGCCAAAGGATCGCCCTGGAGGCTGAATTGGAGCATTCCCGGCGTCCAGCGGAGCGATCTCCCACACTTTTGGGGAGTATTGGCTCCATAAGATGCAGACACTTCCCCCCCTTTTTTGGGGGGGGGAGCGCGTCTTATGGTGCGCAAAAATACGGTATTTAAAAAAGCTCAATACAATGAGGATGTACATTGATCTAGTGTGGATTTAACAGTAAGACTATTTGTGAACTGTTAGTTTTATTATTTTAAAACATTTAAATAGTGAAATACAAACAACTACATCATCAATAAAGTACAATAGTGGTAAATTTAAAATTGTATAGCGATTAAAAGAAATAAACCTAATAAGAAAAATTGTATAAAAATCCATATATCAATTTAGTACCAGTACTGATTAGTTGCTTGCTTAAATTTGTTATGTAGAACCATATGGTTTCATCTTCTCATTTTTAGAATATAAAGACTTTTCAAAAATAGATAGCAAACTCACATTCTGAATCTATTCTTTAATATCAGGAGAGCAGGTTTCTTTCCATTGATGCAAGATTATCCTCTTTGCTGAGTGCCAGGCATTTAGAACCAAACGTGCTCATAAAATGAAATTTTCAAATTGAACTCTTAAACTGATAAGATTTTTATTACATTTGAAATATTGAAAAAATGTATTTGAAATATATTTTATCTTCAGAAACTTTCCCATGAAGAAGAACAGACAAAATGGCAGCAGTTACTATCTAAATCTCATCATGTAAATGGGCAACTACAGCAGATCAAAATGGAATTGGATGATGCTCAAGACACTGTTTGTAATCTGCAACAACAGCTTCAATCCAGAGATCAAGCAATTCAAGCAGCAAATGAAAAGTTGCTTCTTAAAGTGAGTTAAGAAAGGAATATTTATATAAGCTATAGGATTGTTGCCTCAATTCATTTTATAGTTACTTGAAGTACATATCTAAAACACTTAAAGTCTGTACCCTGGATGGTATTCATAGCTAGTGTGAAAACCTTGGATTACGATAGAGGTGGAGGAAAAAATAAACATTTGCAAAATTGTAAGTTGTTGTGAAGGAGAAAATTGATAGTGTTAATCCTTATGATCAGTGTTTTGGATGGTTATTGGGGGGGCAAACTTTGCTGAGAACATGATCGAAAGAAAATCTTCATTTACGGTATTAGGGAATTGAATGGCAAAAGACAAGTTGCAAGGACAACATGTGGCTTGCTTCCTTCAGCTTGCTATTTTTAAATAAACATGTACATACATAAATACATACATGGATTTTGAACCAAAAAGGAATTATCTTTTCTAAAATTAAGGGAGAATTGTCATTAAATATTTGCTGAGCCCATTTCCTCTCTTCAGAGCTCTGAGAGCCTATCTTGCTTCGTAATATAAAACATCATAGAAATAACTAAGTAGTAGAAGCCAGTTCTTTCAATCACAGAGAGTTAGTCAGATGTCCAATCTCTTACTCAGTGCAGGAATCCAGATTACTGCACCCTCAACTTAGACTCTTCTTGAAGACATCCATTAAAGACTTACCTGAGTAATTGGTTCTAGTATCAAATTGGTTTGCCTGAATAAAGAATGCTTTTTAAAGTATGATGCTGAGAATTGCACCCAGCACTTGAAATGGAGTAAGGCAGAATAAAGTGGAACTGTGATCTGAAAACTATAATTTTGTTGATGCAGCCTAAAACCAAATTTGCCATTTTGGGGGCAATTTCATTCTGCTGCTTCAAGTTTAGTTTGGACTTAGGTACTATTCAAAAATCTTATAAATACCAATCCAAATGCCTCCATCATGTATGCGTGTATGTATTTACAGCATTCCATCTGAAACCTTTTAAGATCTTTTGCTCAGTGTATTCTGTAAAGAAGCTTTTCTCAACTGGACTTTCACTGAATCCTAGAATTGTGCAAGAGATCATTAAGAGTGCTTCAAGATATAATTGAAAAAAACACCATTTTTTAAACTTTGTATATTGCATAATGCTAGCACTCACAATGGTAGGAATTTTTACGTCACAATTTAACATCCTGGCTGGAATTATATTAAAGTTTTTGTATTTTGGGGGCAATTTTAATTCAAGGGCTTTATAAGATCTAAAGTTTGTATCAATGGCTTTTACATGGTTAAAAAGCTTGAGAAAAACTGCTCTAAATCCTTCTACAGTAAGGCTCCCTGTTAGTATTCCAATTTATTTGTTACCTTTTAATCTCAGTTGGTCACTGGTAAATTCTTTTACTTCACTCTATCACCATCATTGCCAGGTCCTATCACTATTTCTTTAACTAGCAAACTCAATTATACTTAGAGTCTCTAGATTATTGAGTGCAAACAGGCAGTCAGGGAACAGATTTTGAAAGTCAAACTCTCTAGTTAAAGACAGGTACCTTTCAATATGTTGACAGTGCAAGGGTAAGATAGATCTAAAGAGTTTTAAAATCCTGTTTGAAAATATGCCAAATAACACAATTCTAGTGTGCTGCTAGAAAAATAATCACCAAAATGAAGGAAGCAGGAACTTTGCAAGGTAAAAAAAATAATTAAATGGCACTGTAGACAATGTTGTTCAAGATCAACACTAGAATAAAGATAAGGATCAGTTTTCTTTTACATTATCTCCTCCTGTTGTTTAAATAATATTATTTCAGATAATTGCTAAACAACCTGTAGAAAACGTATTGGAGATGCTTTGTTTAATAAGAACAATCAAACCATGTATGCTGTTCATAACATTTTTATTAATTAGAAATACTGTCGATATTTTTTATTAAATAATAAGTAGCTTTTGTTAATAAACAGACTGATGATCCCTGATCACCTAATTCCTACAAAGCTTTAAATTTGTGTTGCATTATAGGAATCTGAGCTTACAAGATTACAAACAAGAATTGCAGTTCATGAAAGAACAGCAAGCATCAAGCAACTAATAGGATATCATTGGTTTGATGATCAAGGACTTGACTTTGCTAAGAATTCTACTCGCAGAAAACTACGGCGTTCAACAAGCACCAGTGATCTAAATATTAAGGATAATGAAAACTTGCTTAGTGAAAATCAGACAGTTACACTACACTCTTCAGTGACTTCTGAAATATCAAAATATATATCTCATGCTTCACCAAAGAGTTTGAATGAGTCTTCCTTTGATCCTTTGACATACAATATAGATGAAGAGATAACTTGTAACAGTAATGACTTTCAAACACTCAGTGGCATGCTAAAATATATCAACAAGGAGATAAAGGATTCTGAAAAATTTTCACTTTAAATTTTATCTGCTGTAAAGAAAAATCAAGTATGTATTTCTATATCTAATATTTCTTAGGTAAATGGAGAACAATATACCTCGCCACTGAAGCAACTTCTCAGTTACCTTTTTAATGTAAACAGAGGAATTACTAAGTCACAGAAATTAGCTGAAGTTAAATCAACTATTTGCTCCACAAAAAGCCCAGTGCAGTATACAAAAATAAAATATTGAGTGAAAAAAAATCTAAAATGGAGCTGTCATATTTCTAGAACATTTAGCACATTGAAGTCCTTAATGTTTTATTTACTAAGTTCAGTCACATCCAGATTAAAGATGTAAGAAGATCACCATAAGCATATTTTCTCAGAATTAAATTCCATAATGTTTTGAAGAACTTTTTTCAAGGATTAGAAATGCAATGAATATGGAAAATAAAGGAATGTGCAAAGGATTATACCTTAAATATGACCAGTTGTTTATAGTAGCAGTTCAAATGTTGATCTCAGTTGTCAAAGAATTCTTCAAATCATTTTACTATATGTAGTCCTCACCTTATGACCACAATGACCCTGGAATATTGATTATAAATCATTGCAGGCATAAATCGAGTCACCATGTGATTGCACTCAATTTTATGATCTTTTTTGCAATAGTCAGGAAGTGTATCATCATGGTTGTTAAGTGAATCAAACATGGTTGTAAGTCTGAATTCTACTTATCCAATGCACATTTTTGCTGGAAAAGGCAAAAAAAATCACAAAATGTGGTCATGTGAATGCATGACACCAATAAATTATAAATATGAGCCAACTGCCAATGGCCTGGGACAAAATTGCCAAAATTGGATATAATTTGATGATTACAAATTTCTGGAGATTAGAGGCCATGGAAATGATGGGACCTTGATTCTCTTTTGCAGTGGATTTTTTCTATTTATAAAGTTACATTTGATGATATACTATGATGCCTTTCATATTTGGTTCACTATAGAGGTGTTTTTATCAGTGTGGAGTTTGACATTGTGGCCCTCAGGATGGTCTTCATGTGGCTTTCATGACATTTTGAGTTTGAAATCCTTCCTATATGGTCTTGTAGAATTCTGTACAGAAAGAAATATTGCAATGCTTATTATATAATTCATGGCTAGCAAAAGACAATAATTCCATAAGACTGCTGTACAGTACATATAAATATGTCAAAATATTGGATTTCATTTAAATTAATTTGTAAATTCTGAGCTTCTGAGCTCTTTTGATTTTAGAAATAATACTTTTAAATATGTATAAACAACATCTATAATCTCAAAAACCAGAAATATTGTTGAAGTAAAATTTCCATCTAGGAAGACTATATTGCATAGTGCTTTCTTTAACAAGAACTTGAGGTCTGAGTGAACCTCATTATAAAATATTCATTTTTAACTGAAAATATGTTTATTTCAGGAACGTTTCTGAAGAAATAGTGTGCTGGCATGCAATTGACCACAGATGGATTTATGGGCACAGCGAGGAGTTCATAAGAATATTTTATAGAAACCACAAATATAGTGATTTTTAGTAACTACACAGAAAATTATTTTCTGTGCTACTTTTTCAGTACAGTATATTTATTATTTGTTAAACTGGTATAGCAATGTTCTTTTATTGAATTTACTATTAAAGAGAAGATAGCCTTTTTTAACAAAATGTTTCATTAAATTTTAAAATTTCAGCACATAATTTATAAACAATGAGATCATATAATATTGCTTTCCTCGATCTTAAAAATACTACTCATGATAAATGGGATTGTATGAATAGAATGCATGGATTCAGAATGGATGTTTACAGCCACCTGCATTTGTCTGCACATAAAACATATGGCATTAGCTCATACACTATTGCATGACCGTGATCAAGAGAATGATACACACACATACATGCCTGTCAGGATCATTCATATCTATGGGGGAGAGTAAACATGAATACTTTCTTGTTTTAAATAGCCACTATTATGAAACATCATGGTTTTTCGTGCATGTATTTATTTTAGATTTTATCTCTTGATGCAAGGATATGATGCAGTGGAAGGAACCTGGAGAATAATATTTTGTATGCAACAATTTTTCATAAATAGAATTGACATTTTTGCAAACATTTAATGTCCTGAAATAATGTATAATTTTCATATAAGACATGGTGTCCTACATTACCTGTTAACATATGCAACAACTGCAGAGGTAAGAAATCAGAGTGGCTGTGTGGTATAGTGGTGGCTGTGTGGTGTAGTGGTTAATGTGCTGGACTAGAACCATGGAGATTTGGATTCCAATCTATGCTTAGTTGCAATAGCTTAGCACAGAACCTTTAAGCCAGCTACTTTTTTCCAGTTCAGCTTATCTCATATATTTTGGGAATTAAATGAGAGAATGTATGTTGATCTGAAGAAAAGACATGAAATAAAATTTTATTGCGATTATGATGAAATCAAGGCTTTCTTATAAAAACTTGTACATGATGCAGTGTTAGATCTTACAGCTGCAGCTAAGAAAGTTGTTTCTAGTTACTTTTTTTAAAAAAACCACCCTTTTCCTTGGTGCACTGAAGTAATACCAAAAACTATAGTATATGTTC
>JANHFO010002919.1:460270-477622 GCA_032468095.1 Pareas carinatus | reverse complement strand
GGCCGGCTCCTTTTCATAAGGGGACGCCACGGCATCCGTGCTCTTGTCTCCTTTAGAGGGGGGGGGAGAGAGAGAGAGAGAGCTTGAGCTGCCTTGGCGGGTCGTGCCGTTTTTCATTCGCTCCTTAAACAAAGAAAAGCGGGCTTGGACAATACAGAGGAAGCATGAATCCATGCTTGGCCCGGGCCAATTGGGCAGCAGGGTTGTTAGGTGACGCTTTCCTCTTAAGGAAGAAACTGAAGGCTGGAAGTTGTAGGTTGGGTCCTGCTATCTTGGGTGTGAGTCAGCGGTGCCTGAGATCTGCTTTTGGGAAGCTACTCCCAAGTTTGGGCTTTAGTACCCAAGGTGTAGAAAAGAAGGAAGGTATGTTAAGTAGGCAGTCAAAAGGAGCTAACTAGCAATCAACGCTTCCTTGGAGTTTAGCTGAGTTCCAGGGCTAAAATGAGAGGAATTCTTGATTGCAACCTTACTGTCAGTGCAGGCTATGCCATAGGAGGTCTGAGTCACCAAGAAGCCCGTATATTAACATTCTCGAACACCACACCTCGGTATGGTGTATTTTCTCCTTGGTATCATAGTTTCTTCTCTCCAATATCTGAGTAATTGAAAAGCAGGCAGCTAATCCTGTCTGTTGTTTTTGTGCGCATTTTTTAAAAGAAACATTTGTTATTAAACCTTGCTAATAGAAACCAGGATGGGCAGCCAAAGTATGTAGAACTCCATGGAGCCGACAACAAGACAGTGTCTATGGGCATTACTTGCCGCTTGGGCAGTCTGCGTGCAATTGTTCTGTTGACAATGGATGGAAAGTAAAAGGCAGTGTGTATGAAGGACAACTTGGATGTCTAGTGGTTAACTTTAGTTGTTGTATTCGTTAATCAGAGCTGATCAGTGAGCAAATCCTGTTATTTTATGACTCTGCTTATTTTATCTTAATTGTGGTCAGTTGCAGCCATTTCTGGTTCAGAAAGTACCATGCCTGGTCACGACCGTCTTCTTCAACTGACACCTTGCTCCTGCAATTCACTGTAAATCAGATTGATGTCGAAACCCTTTTGGAAACTTCAGCTGGTACGGCATGCAGCTGCCTATATAATTACGAGCACATCAACATTTTGTTGTGTTAACAGTGTTGCTTCTGGAGCCACACTGAGTGCCAGTTAGTTTCCAGGTTCCACCTTCATTTAAAGCTGCTGTTTTTCACCTTTAAAGACCTTCATTGCTTCATTGCTTAGGGCTTGGATTTGTGCAAAATCACCTTCTCTGAATCATTTATTTTATTACATTTATATGCCTCGCATCTTCCTGACAGGACAATTCTGTTGTTCAGTAAAATCTGGGATTAAATCTGTGATTAGGAAGGGTAGGCTTGCTGAAGATCCCTTTTTTGCTGAACATTTACAGGTACCCTGCTTAAATTGCATATAGAGGCTGTGAGAATTTAACAGCATAGATTGATTACGATAGAAGAGAATATATGTAGCTCATATGTTGAACTGTGCATTCCTTGGTGGTCTCTGAGTTTGCTTGTTTGCTGATGTTACTTAGTCAGGTAATGAAACATCTATAAGCAAACAACCAGGCTTGGAGAGCACCAAGGAAACCACATTGAATTGACTCAGTTGAGTCAATTAATGAATAGGAACTTTGACATTGGAGTAGATTTGTTTTCTTGTGCACAAGTATTAACTAATTCCTTTAAGATGCCCCAGTTGGTGATAGCCCACAGTTCAAATACATCGTCCAAATTGTGTGCAGCAACTTTAATATGATACTGTATTTTTTCATTTGTACTTTGCTAATTTATGCAATATTACAATATTTTATATGATTATTTATTACACTTACGTCTCAGATTTAGTTCAGGAGATCAAGTCTATATATTGACCTGAGAGAGAGTGACTAGCTGAAAGTCAACAATTGAGTTTCCATGTCTTAGGATAATCTAGAATTTGGGCCTCCCTGTTCTTAGTCCAAAAATTTAAAAACTTTGATTCTCCTATCAAGTTGTAGTTTAAGTTTTCCATTTTAAAGCATACTTTCATTTATATGTATTACTAAATTAAAATTTAGTAATGTAACTTGTACAGCTGTTCTGACACACATAACATTAATTGGAAATTGAAAATGCGTCATAAACTATTAAAAATGATTGCAAATTGAAGTGTATATGAAATAAAATTTCTCTACTTAGAATCTTTAATCACTGTCATCTGTGCGGAGAAAATTGCTGTTGTTCAACAAATAGCTGCTTATTCTCTGGGAATGACCTGCCCTTTCTTTAGACATTGATTATATTTTTAAATGCTGAAGGAATTTATCTAGTATGTACAAATTTCTGTTTTGGATCAATAGTGAACACTGAGTGAGTGAATACTGAGTTTAGTAAAAGCATTTGCATCTAAAATACTGACTTTATAAAACTATTTTTTGATTGAAAAATAAGCATGTCATCACTTATCTGATGTAAACCAAAATGTAAATTAAATGTAAATATAAGACGATATACCATACAGATATGTGTTTAATAGTTACCTGATTGAGTTAAGTACTTCGATATAGTGCAGTGTTATAGCTATCAAGTCATTTAAATAAAGAACACAAGTGGTATGCAAAAGTAAACTAATTATAAATATTACATCAGTGGAAGGGAAACATTTTAGTTTATATTCTATATGTATATTTGTATATATTTCACAGATAAATACTAATATTTTTACCACATTTATTAAATTTATTATATGAGAATGTATGTGTTGGCCAAAATAAGCATACATAAGGAGGGGCAAAGTGTTTATATATTGCTTTATTTATTAGATTTTTATTCCGCTTTTATTGTTGTGCCTAAAAAAACTACACAGTAATAAGTGCAGGTAATCCTAAACTTACAACAGTTTGTTTAGTGACCGTTCAAAGTTACAATAGCACTGAAAAAAGCGACTTATGACTGTTTTTCGTGATCATTACAGCATCTCCATGGTCACATGATCAAAATTCGGGCATTTGGCATCTCGTCTTTATTTAGAGGGTTGCAGTGTCTCGGGTCATGTGATCACCTTTTGCAACCTTCTGACAAGCAAAGTCAACGGGGAAGTCAGATTCACTTAACAACTGTTGTTACTAATTTAACAACTGAAGTGATTCCCTTAACTGTGGCAAGAAAAGTTATCATATTACATTGTTTATAAGACGCATATTTTTTTCATATTTTGGTGTCTGTATTCATGTTGCATCTTATATTCGACGGCATCTTACCAGCTGCGGTCTCGCAAAAGAGGAGGTGGGGGTGAGCTAGCAGCCATTGCTGCAGCTGCTGCAGAGCCTTTTGCAGAGCTTTCCTCAGGCTTGGCAAGCGTGGGGTGGAGTCTATTAACATCACGCTTGTCCTTCGACCAGCACTGGCTATTGTGCAGTTGGGATACTTTTTTACTTTTTTATTTCTAAGTTAGAAAAATAAAGGTGCGTCTTATAATCAATATAATACGGTATATAATGAGGCAAAACTCATTTAACAAATCTTGGGCTTAATTGTTGTCATAAGTCAAAGATTACCTGTATAGAAGGTGTATATATATAACAAAAAGACAACATAAAAAAGTACTGGCTTTCTAAATCTGATTATTCATGAGATTGGATTAAAAGGACGGAAAAAGGGAGATATTTGCCTCCTCCCATAAAAGGGGCCGGCCGTACTAGGGGTTGTAACATGATTTAAAATACTGTCTCCCTAGCAAAAGCTGACAGGAAGAGAACTCCTGACCTGTTGGCAGTGCATCTGCCTGGGATGCCAGACTTCCAGAGTTCAATGCCCAGTAAAACAAGGATGTGGCTGGCTGAAGAGAGCTAATAAGCTCAAAATAGATCTATCTTAGTCTTCCTTGAATTTAATTATGTGTCAGCACAAAAAATATCTAACACACATATATATATACATATACAGAACAGCATTTTGATAAAACAAATCCTCATTTACCAGCCGCAGTTGAGACCAGCAACTCAGTTGTTAAGCAAAGTGGGCGCTAAGTGAAACTGCAACTGCGCTTGTGATATTACTTCAGCTTTCCTTTGCTTTACACGCATGTAAAGGTTGTAAATGGGATTGGTCTCAAAGTTACCTTTTCAACATAGTTGTAACTGTGAACAGTTGCTAAATGAGGACTACCCGTACATTATCTCTGTAATAAAGATAACAGTTTAGATAACACAAATTTTGGTAAACTATAAAATATTATTTCAGCTGTTTGGCTAATGAAGACAAAATAACCTCTCAAGTCTGTTGTTCTTCAGTAGTATTAGAAACAGGTCAAACAGTTGATAGGAAAGTGAAAATATTTGTTCTCTGCAGTGATATTGAATTCTATTATCTTTCTGGACACTTTCTTCTTGAATATGTTTCTCAAAGAATGATACGCATTCATTTCTGCACTGAAAACTTTATTTTGCAATTTCAGTGGAATTTTAAGAAAGGGAGATATTAATTTATTGCCCATATTTGAGTTAATATGCTAGTACTTGTTTTTCGTAAACACGATTAGCTAATCTACTTTATGAATGCAAACCATCCTATATTTCATCTTATTACTAAAAACATTTTTTATTCAAGAACAGAAAATGTTACAAGCAGTTTGTCCTGTCCATTGACCATGTTACATGATAATTCTCCATGTTGGTAGTAATTGCTAGAGACAGAGAAGAAATATATCCATATGGCAGTGTTCTTATGGCTACATTTTTCTGTTGTTTTAAGCCATTTGTTTTGTGCTTGGTTTTACTTTGTCTTAACATGACTTGTGAATTTGTTTTTGTCAATATACCTCTTTTGTAGATAAATTGAAAGAACTATCATGCATTTGTCAGCTTTCTAATGGTGTCACTATAGTACAGTGATAGCGAACCTGTGACACATGTGCCACAGCTGGCATGCAGAGCCATCTCTGCCGACATGCGCACCTTTGCAACAGGGATGCCATGGCAGTTGAGGGAACGAGGCTCGAGGGCCACCTGCTTGGCTTGCCGCAATGTGGTGGTAGCAGCGAATGCAGGGCTTGGGCTTCCCTGCGGGGCAGGTGGAGCGGCCCAGCTGGCCCTTTGCGCCTGGTGCCCCTGGCCCAGTTGGCCCCATCAGCCCATTGCACTAGGGTGCCGCCGACCTGGAGTGCACTTTCTGCAGCAGCAACGCAGTGAGATGCTCTGGCAACTGCACCAGTAGTTCAAGTGGCTTAAGCAGCGCAACCAGGGGCCAGCCAGCTGTTGTGGGGGGAGTCGACGGGAGGCTTGCAAAGGTTGCGGGTGGGAGGTGACAGGTGCTGAGAGGTCAGTGATAGCTGCAGGAGGGTTGGGGGAGGCCACGCTGGGCCGGGGAGGCATTGGGGAGGCCACGCAATTCAGCTGGTTCACAATGTCAGGGAGCCCTGCTTCACTTCCCCGCCGCTGCTCCATGAAAACCCCACAGGCTGCCTTTCCTTGGAACCCGCCACCCATCCCTGCAGCGGCTAAGCGGCTGTGGCAGCCCGGTCCATTCGCAAGAACTGCGGCATGAGGTATCTCCGCCGCCTCCGCTTTTCCATCCTGGCAGCATCGGACAGGGAAGCGAAGTGGGACTCAGCTCCTCTTTGCAGCCACCTCATCGCGCACTTGCTCCCGAGGTCTGTGTCCCAGCAAAGAAGGGAGGCTGCAGAACCTTCCAACAAGAGGGGCAAGTAAAGGGAGACCCGTGGGGATCCTGTGGGACAAGAGAGTTTCTCAAAAGATTTATTTTTTAAAAGTTTGAAGTTGAGGGTTGTTGGGGAAATCGGCAGTTGATCACTGGTGTTTTTTTTTGGCTTTTCAAAGTTTTGCACGCCTGCCCATATGAATTCCTGACTCTCTTGGCAAGAAATTTTAGAAGTCAGCTGAGGAAGAATCCCGAATCCAAATAGAGCTGGAAGGGACCTTGGAGGTCCTCTGGGCTTCGGCCGTCCGGCCTGTTTGAAATGGCTGCTGTGGGAGCACAGCTCGCTTTCGATGGTGGCTGCAGCCCCGGCCTCTCCCAGGCTTCGCTTTAACTCTGCAAAATCCAATTCCCCCCAGCTCTCTGTCTCTCTCTCCCTCCCCCCCTCTTTCATTCTGTGTGTGTGTTAAATGCTGGGTGGAGCATGGGGGGGGTTCGCCAGGGGTGTGGGAGCGTTGCCGTGGGGGACGGGGGCATGTTGCACTGCTGACACTTAGCAATACATAAGTGGTTTTTGCATTGCAGCTTGGCCACTCAGTCTCAAAAAGGTTTGCCATCACTGCTATAGTATTTCTTCCCAGCCACCATATAACTTAATATTTGAAAAATACTTTTAGCCTGATTTGAGAAATAGTGATGTTTATAATAACACTGTGTTCAAAAATGAATATAAAATCCCAAGATTTCATTAGAATGATGAAACATGGGCTATAACATGATGACACAAGCTTATATGAAATTGCAGTAAATATACAAAAGGGGTAGGGCTTGCGTCACAATACATGTTTGATTTTGCTTTCTGTACATCCCTATGACTATGTAGACTATGACTATGTAGAATTGCAACTAGTGGTAAACTGTTGGAACCAGCCAACAATGCTTACAAGATTATGAGTGTAATGGCCTACATTTTCACAGATGACTTTATAGTTTCAGATGATAGTTCTCTTCATAACTACTTGAACATGCATTCAAACATAGATTCTCTCTGAGAGCCATGTAGAATGTTTCTGGAGAAACTAAGCAACTTGTATCTTCAAAGCATACTTTAAAATTAAACTAGCCATCTGGTGTTTCTAATGGTGTACAGGTAGTCCTCATTTATCTGTTCTCCTTCCTAATGTTATTCCCGCGCTATGGTAGTGTCCGCTTGTCGGCAAAGCCATCTCCATTTGGGTTGACGCAAGGTGTTTTCAGGGGCAATGTCCACATATTTCATATCCTCCTTGATGAGATCCATCCACCTTTCTTGGGTCTGCCACGGGATCGCTGGCCATTTGGTCCAGACGCATGGCTGTCCTTGCCACTGAGTCTTCTTTACCACATACAATGTGTCCATACCATCTTAGGTCTTCCTTCCCGCATTTTTTCCATGATTGGCACGACTCCCAGTCAACATCGGATGTTGTTCATAGCATGGTCAAATCACATTAGTCCAAGGCACCATAGGAGCATTTGCATTTCCATCACACGTATGGCTTGCTCATGCTTTGCCATCGCTGGTCAGCACTGTTCAAAATTACAGCAGTATTGAAGAATGCTAGTTTTGGGGTAGGGCTTATATTACAAGCATCCTGAAAAATCCTGCTAGTGCTTATTTTACAGTTAGGTCTTATTTTCAGGGAAACAGGCTAGTAGCTAAAAGAGGACTATCTGTAATTTCTTTAGAAATGGTCTGTCACCCACTCAGACTAGTGAACGATGATAGGTATGTTTGTAGTAGATCAATTTCAGAACAAACGGCCAAACGTTACATAGATATATTTGATACAAAGCTTTTTCTCTATAAAGAACTTGAATGAGATTCTTGCTGAAGCAGTTTTTAAAACTGGGCAATTATTTCAGTGTTCTAGATAAGAACAAATAGCTCAGAAAAATGTAACCAACCTGGCTGCATATAATGCTGGGCAGCTTGAGTGACAGGTTTGGCAAGTTATTTACCTTGAAAGAATTGTTCCTCTCTCTCCAAAAGAGTTCGCAGTGACTAGCTATACGCCTTGCTCACTTTAGAATAGTCCAAATGTGATGATAAGATTAAAAAGGAATCTTAACCAGACCAATTGTGGTTTCGGCTCCATACAACTTAAGATTACAGTGTTAGTATCTTCCCAGAAATGGTCTGATTGCATGGCTATCTGATATCCTGATCTTGTTTCCATGGAAAATGAATCACTTATCATAGTTAAATTTTACAGATTGGCAATAATATCCCCCATGTTTGTAGATAAGTTGTTTAAAATTTTCTGAAGCAAACAGTGTAGCAATATCTTTTATGAGGCTATTTGGGACAGTTGTTCCTCAGACTGCTGTGAAATGGGAGATATGCTTTTAAAGAAAAATGAGTCTGTTTTCATTTAAAATTAACTGTTGTCATTCACTGAGAGAAAGGGGGAAGAGCATTTCCAGCATATATTTTTTCATGTTCAAATAACCTGAACATAATGGAGGTGAAAAAATAAGGAAGATAAATTCGAGAAATAGAAGTGAATCATTCACAGATGTTATGCTTTTAAACAATTGCTTCTGAGACAGTAGTTTGTAAAAAGGGTGTTCCATTTCTGCATTTGAAAATGAAAATAATAAAAAAATAAGGTGGACATACCTTGAAACTAACTTGATACCATAATGTATTTGTAGCTTCTTCAGATGTATGAAAAAGGGGTGAATGGTATTTCTATGTACATGGACTGAACTATGAGAGTGGAAAACCAAGCTTGAAAGTTTAAGAACATGAAAAATTAAAATGACAAAGAGGCAGAGAAGACTCAAAACAGTAATGAAAAGATTTAAAGGGCAATTTGAAAATCACAATAGAATTATATATTAAAGGCTGTCCTAAGAAGGAAGGACTTCAGTTTTTGAAAGGCTATTAATGAGGAAAAATAATGTCAGTCTCAAAGATCATTGTAGACTTCCTCCCAGATATGAGATAGATATGAAGAGCTCCTGAAATATATAAGAGGACGGCCTGACAGAAAGTCAGATTTATACAGGAAGAGGAGGAGAAAATCTCCCAACATCCCGATTGTGCAGGACTTTAAAGGTCAACATCAGCACTCAGAATTGTGGTGACATCCTTCTAAGAGATCATACATTCATTTCACTTTCACTCCTGTGCAGCTCCTGTTAACAAATACACTGCAGCATTCTGGATCAGTTGTATTGCAGTAATCCAGACTGAATGAAATTTAGATGTTTTTCATTTCATGTGGCCTGATAAACTTTTTTTAGAGTCAAGGTCACTTTCAATCAAAAGAACTCCAAGCTACATAACTGTTTTCAAGGAGAGTTCTACATCATTGTACCCAGGTAGTTATCACTGTTAGTTTATTGCTTTCTTGGAGTTAGATGAAAAAATTAGTAGAGGAAAAGTAGTAATAGAGTCAGATGTCATCCATATAATAATAACCTCTCATCACCCCGCCCCCAACTGCAGTTATATACTCCTAAAAGTATCATATATATGCTAAATAGCATAAGACTGCTTAGTGTCAGTCCTATGGAACCATATAGACCATTGAACAGGGAGTTCAACAAGCATCCCTTAACATCTTCTGATCAAATGTCTCCGGTGTACATGCTCTATAGCTACATGCATACTATAAACAAACTGTGATTACAATCATAAGATACATTCATAACCATAAAGAACATTCATCTTGTCATGTACATATAAGCGTAAGATACATTAATGAACATAAAGTGCATTCATCTTATCATGTATATGTACGCTGCAATCGTCAAACTGATCTTAATCATGAATACAATTGCAATCATAAAGTACATTCATCATGTTATAAAGTACAATCATGTCACAAAACACATTTTATCACATCACGAAACACCTTCCTCATGATATACGATACATTTTTGTGATAGGTTTAGAACAGTTGTAGGATACTAATAATCTACAAGTCAAAATAGGGGTACTAAATGAACAACTATTTTTTATTGTAAGATGTAAGCAACAAGTTAATTGTCAAACAATTAGAAAAATAGGTAATAGGAAAGATGAGAAGGTAATAATGATATATTCCTAATAAATAATTTAACAGTGTTGTGTAAGTTAGTTATTTAGCGGGTTAATGACATGGGGGAAGAAATTGTCCTTGTGTCTAGTTGTTTTGGTTTGCAATGCCCTGTAGTGGAGTCCGGAGGGAAGAAGTTGATTTGGCACTGCAATCAAACAGGATAAACAGACAACAATTAGGTGCAGATTAAGGACTCAGTGATTCCTTTATAGAACTGTGTCAGCAGTTCCTTGTACAGTCTGAGCTTTCTGGGTTGTCCCAGAAAGAACATTTTTTGTTGTGCTTTTTTATTGACATTTTTATGTTAGCTGACCATTTTAAACCTTGGGATATTATAGAGCCTAGAAATTTAAAGGATTATTTATACTGTATCAAAGTGGTATTAACCCAAAATAGTGGCTAAGATCAAACCGAGCTTGATTTAGAAAATTCACCAGCATATCTGTTGTATGGGATTATACTGTAAATAGTAGAAGAGCAATATTAGCAGATAAAAGTATCATAGTGAGATCTGGATTAAGAAATACTATTTATAGTGCCGCCAGTTATCCTAGTTTTATTTATTAGGCATATATGCAACTGAAAAGACTCTTAATGGTTTACATAAAATATAAAAAACAAATAAAAGCATTATATATTGTGTTTCTTTATAAAAGAAAGGATAGTGTCATACATGCCCACTAGATATTAGGTAGGCTTAAGGGATCAGACTATTAAGGAAAAATACAATTTACTGTTAAATAGATCTGGAAGTTCCTTAATTTAATTAAAATAAATATTTTGAAGAACTTCATTGAAGGGTGCTCTATAAGCTGAGACATTTTCTGGAAAAAGAAAGTTCCATTGTAGTTTTTAGAGTGATTTGCTATTAGTGAGTTAATTGGTATGTATGTTGTAAGGTTATACTTGATTCTAATCCAGTGGTATCTTGGCAAACAGTTTATGTACTCAGCCTTTTGGATTATTTTCAGTTCTTTCAGCTGTATAATAGTTGTAAAAAAGGAGGAAATAATGGAAGCTGAAGGATTCCATCAAATGTTGATTTTCTGACTGAAATCATTGCCAAATACATTTGGTTCTGTAATTACAAAATCTTGACTCATATTTGTAGTTTTGATCTACTACAGAATATATGTGAGCTATTGCATCATTTTTGTGTATCTGCTAAACCTGAAAACTGTTGAATATTTCTAGTCTCTAAAATTACGTTACCTTTAAAAACATGTAGATTCTCATTTTGAGTATAAATATTTCATAACACTAAAACAAACAAATGTTTTTCTTTTTGTGCATAGAAATTTAACTAATTATTTTTTTAGAAACATATTCCATACAATTTACATACCAGACATTTCATTAAACTGATTTATGTAGTGTTTGCTCCTTAGCATTTAAGCATATCAATTATTTGCTGAACAAGGAGGAGCTATTAAAATCAATCTAGTATCGGTTGGTACCATGCAAATTTACTTAATGAATGTTCCATTCCAGCCACTAGCATGATTTTGGACATTGCAGGATAAAATTGTTGCTAACTAAAGGCCCTCTTAATAACTTAAATTAATTTAGAAATCAATACAGTATTTACAGAATCAGTTATTTCTTTATATAAATAAGACTTACAGGCTAATTCCTAATGTTATTATGTTGAATAGTAGTTTTCCAGTGGTTTAATAGAACGTTGTCATGATTCATTGTTCAACTATTAGCGCATCAATAGAATGTATTTCCTATAGAGATCACAGTGCTATTTTCACTACCATCTTCCTGTGCATAAGAGACCAACATAGAGATTCCAGAAGACCTGCAAAGCAATCAATGCCTGTCCATAGCTAAATCTAAATTATTATTTCATAGTATTGAAAGCCAGAGATTGCAGACCTAAACACAGAAAATACAACTGGAGGTAGTAGAAAGACTTTTTGAATAGGATATGGTAACATAAGGAAATGGAGGTATTTTGTACAATAGAAATATAAGATTGTGGTTTCCATAAGCCAGGATTCTTAGGGAGAAATGCCTGGTAGGGGGAAGTTGAATGATGACTCCCTTGGTAGCTTTTTAGTATTTAAGCCCAGGATAGAAAGACCATTGACACCTTCGAAGTTTGGTGTTAGAGAAGACTTCTGAGAATACCATGGATAGCCAAGATATTGAAAGAGACGTTGGAGATGTGATTGATATTGAACCCTAGGCAGGTCTTGCTGAGTAAACAAGGAACGTCATTTGAATTAGAACTGGAATGGAGGCTCAGTTTTAGCTGTTACCGTGTTTCCCCAAAAATAAGACATTGTCTTATATTAATTTTTGCACCCAAAGATGCGCTAGGTCTTATTTTCAGGGGATGTCTTATTTTTCCACCGAGGCCGCCCAGAACCGGAAGTCCAAGGCCTTATTATTGGGGAGGTCTTATTTTCGGGGGATGTCTTATATTTCAGTGAAAGGCAAAACTGTGAGTAGGTCTTATTTTCGGAGGATGTCTTACTTTTGGGAAAACAGGGTACCATTCATAGGTCTAAGCACAGCCAGTTTCAAATCTTTCCAGTTATTAGTGAGATTATTAAACTCTGAGGCGACTTGTTTATTTATTTCATGTCTAGCATTCATTCTTGAAACTTGCTCTCTGCTAAAATTACTTTAAATGCAAGTTTCTTTAAAAATGTGGTGCCAACGTTTCCCAAAATGACCCCTATGGAATCCCCTCTTAATAGCAATGGAAAGGTAATGGCTGGGACCATAACTTTGAGAGCCTCACATTCATGGCTCAGAGCCTCAGACGCAGCACAGAGGACAGTTGCAGTTGGCTGTCTTTTCAAGTCCAGGTGCCACTAAGAGATTTTGTCTGGAGGCCCCAGGCACCCCTCCCCTCCCCATAGACACACATTAGCAGCTTGCCACAAAGTCTTGCAAGATTTTAGGTGAAAATGGCAAACTCCTGCAAAATTTGTCAACCTTGTAACATTTTGACCTTTTCCTAAATCACATTTGGCTTTTAACTTTTTGTTTTTTTAGACACGGTGACCCTTTGGAGGGAGGTTAGACTTTGCTCAGGGAATGCCTAGATAGGTTCTCTGACAAGAGGACAGTCCAGAGGTTCATTTCAATGGTCTTCTTAAAAATGAAAATTTTTGCATTTTCTGAAGCTTCCCTTTTTAAAAATGTGTCACGTGTAGCTCCAACTTGACAAGACATACAAACAGACACAATGCCCCTGCATTACAAGTCACCTGTTTTCAGGAAGCTGCCTAGGGAGCGGATTCTGTTTATCAAAGGCTGCACAGAATCTGTGTTTGATAGTTAGCATGAAGTATGCTTTATTTGTTTGGAAGAAACTGCTGTTTATTAAGTTTGCCTGGCAAGAGGCCTAGTTCAAAATGCCTTTCTTCTCCCAAATGAAACTCTTGGTTAAAAGAAACCAATTTCAGTATAAATTCCTTCATAACAAAAATTTTATACCAGGTAGTGTTTCTGAGTTTATAAGGGTTATCCATATTGCTTTCAGCAGCACTGCCATCAATAGCAGAGGTAGCAACAATCAATACCTTTCCTTTTTGACACAGTGGACTTTGTGAATGTAATCTATTTGCTTAATTTATGGTCAGAGATCCCAAATTATGTACACAGAAAATAGTTTATGAGAAGAAACGAATGCTAATGTTCTAAAACCTCGGCAAAAAAAATCAACACACAACCAAATGTGAGGCCAAAATCTTGTAAAATTGTGATCAGGGTGAACTTTGTTACATTCTTGGGGATTTCAGTTGAAGAATCAGCAAGTAAAAAGATCAAATTGTATGAGTTAAGAAGGGGGATGTGACTTCTCTATCTCAAGCACCACAGGGGGAACAATAAAGTAAGACCTAGGCCGGAGGTTCACCATCAGATCTAAGGCACTGAGCCTTCTCAGTTTGAATGGTCTTCTGTAAATACATTGTGTGTTTGCAACTCAGAGGGCCCTCTAAATGATGGAGAGTTATACTTTGTAATCTAGAATAAAATGAAATTAAAAACTAGAGCTACGTAGTACTTAGAATCTTATTCCAAAAAGATGTTTCAGAGTGTGCTGTGACATGAATGTAGCACTCATCTGCACCAGGAATGGCCAACTACTGTAAGAAGACATATGAGATATCTGAATTCCAGGATCTAAATAAGCAGCAGTAATGCCACAATAATTTGAATCATCATAAGGAATATATGCCAGTGATTATATTTTAGATACACGTTTCACTTAGATTAAGGAGCTGTGGTGGCACAGTGGCTCGAATACAGTCTTGCAAGCTAACTTTGCCCACTGCCAAGAGTTTGATCCTGACCAGCTCAAGGGTGACTTAGCCTTTCATCTTTTCGAGGTTGGTAAAATGAGCACTCAGATTGTTGGGGGCACTATAAAGACACTGTAAAGAACTCAGAAAGTGCTATAAAGCATTATGGAACTGAATATAAATCTAAGTGCTATTACTATTGCTATATTAGAGAGCAGTAGTATTTATTATTATTTATCATTTGTTCTACTTTTCTTACTGAAGCACAAAAACACTCAGCCCCACTCTCCTCTCCACAACAACATCTGGAGATTGGTTGGACTGAAACATAACGATCATCCAGTGATCTCAGTGAATCTATAAGAACATTATAGCATAAAGCAACTTTCTACAACCACCAAGAGCCATACTGCTTGAGACAGGTTAAAACATTTTATAGTTAAATACATAAATCTTGAATCTTCCAGACATGTTTGACTTAGAGTTCCCAAGCAGTTGGAGGACAGTTGGAGGACAGCTAGAAGGTCTCATTTCGGAAAAGAGTAGTGAAGAATGTATTCATTTCTTGTATTCACATTTACATGTTTCTTACAAATGCAATTTTTTCTATAAATTGGTTCAAATAAAATAGGAATGATAAGCTAAGGTGAATTTTTCCATGGGATCTTGTCCCATGTCCAATTTTCAGGTTATATCGGATAGTCCTTCCTTCAATGACAGATGATGCAAAATAGCCACAATATATATTTTAGTACTGACATTACTCTTTGCCCTGTGTGAATCTAATGGTGCTACTTCAGCTCGGAAAGTGGAAAAGGGAAAATAATAATCAAGGATGGCATGTATGAGACAAACATTTACCATCCCAACAGACCTCCCTGAGAACACATGTTTTATTTTCCTGGGCTGTAATTGGCTAACGGGATTAAGACTTTCTAGCAGCCATCGCTCAACAATAAAATAACTTTAGAATCATTTGTCTCACTTAACCTGAAATGCAATTCTGGGGTACATTTTGTTCTCAAAATCACATTGACACAAACATTAATGAAAAAAGAAAGCTTCTTTTGTTTTTTAAGGGTTGGGCAAATTTCACATCAGTCTGCATATAAAGAGTAGAAGCCTGACAGCTGGCTTTTGACACATTTTACACATTATTATTTTGTATATTTTCACTGCTTACAGGGTCCAAGAACCAGTCTTGCATTTTGCTTTCTTCACATATGAACTTTCTGCCTGTTAAAAAAGTCAAATTCAAGTAAACAGCAGGAGATCTCAGGCTATGTTCTTCCAATGGCTTTTGATTTTCTTTCCTCTTATCGGTATACTACATAACTGTCCTAGGAAGTTCTATTTTGACTGGGTCTTCTGTAATCATTTCATCTGGGGAGAAGGTAGTAGCAGCTGAGATCACGCACTTTAACCGCCATCTTGCCTTTCTTTCCCAGCCTCCTTCAGAGAATTTTGGCTCAAAATTACCGACCCACAAGGGCACAATGGTAGGAGGTTTCTCATTTATTCAAGGAAGGAGAAGACGCTCAAACATACCTTATCTTCAATTCAATATTAATTGTGGAGTTCCAGTTCTACCATGTAGTTAAGGAGCTCTGCTTCAGTTTAAACATTAATGACATGCTTGGGGACCGAGAGAAGGGCTGAGAGGAGTATTGAAGTTGGAGATAGAGGAACGGAAGAGAAAAACCAGGTATGAATTTGGGTATATTCACTTCAGGAAAAAGGGGAAAGGCAAAAGATAGAATGTTTTATAACATTTCATATTCCGATATGAAAACAATTTTTTTCCTCCCAAATAATTGCCCGTGGATTGGGGTTTGTATTGAGGCCAGGGTGTATCTAACATTTACTGTCATGAATGGAAGAATTTCAAAACAAAAGAATTGGTAAGAAGTGCAAATAGATTGAAAGTGTAGCATTTGCTTGCAAGAGACTCCTTCACTGATAAGTTTAAATTTTTTTTGCACTACAAAATAAAGCTCTTCTTTCTCATTTCTTTCCAGTTAACATGTCTCTTCTCATCTTAATCTAGTTTGGATTTCCTTTATTTTGCCATTCTAGTTCAGCTATCTCTTTTTGTTACTCTTTTCTCTCCCAGAATCCTGAAGTTGGAAGCAACCTTAGTGATAGTCCAAGTTCTCTGCTCAATGTAAGACGCATTAGAGCATTTCTGACAGATTACTGTCAAGTCTCTGTTTCAAGTAATCCAGGCAGATCCCTCCTTAGTTCACTGGAGTAAGAAAGAGGAGAAGGTACAGCATACTTGCAAAATCCTTTATTATAGTCAATCTCTCTAAATGAGTTTTAGCCTTTCTGCAGAGTTGATTTCCTAATCTGGTCCAGCTACTAGAGCTAACAGAGTGCAACTGGGTAGAATGAAGACAATTTAAAGAATTATTATCCTTTAATGTGCATGTTTGCATTTTGATGCTTTATGGATTCAAACATATATGCAATAAATTTGTGTATATGTAAAGTCAGACTGGATTACCTCTGGATTACTCTTTACCAAGTTCTGGATATGAAATATTGGGTAGTTTCTGTACCCCTCCATTATAAAGACCCAACTCAGACATTTTTTTCATATTTGAATTATAACAAGATTTATTCCTGCACATCATTATCTTGTCATTTTCTTTGTGAAACAGGAGAAGAATTATGCAACATATAGGCATAAAATCCCATAGAGCAGTGTTTTATGGATGATTGTGAGGTTCTCTCAATTAGTAATAATATTTATAATATTATTTATATTATTCCTTAATTTTAATCATTTCTTCACATTTTGCTGCTTGGAGTTGACTATAATTGAAGACGCTTGAAGACCTAAATAATGTGCCTAAAGTCTGCAATTGATATTAGAGTTAATTACTGAATTTCAGGTATTCCTGTATTTCTCTTTTTCTGTAAGTCCTAGCAATGGAATGGAATGGAATGGAATGGAAGGGAAGGAATTTTTTTTCTATTCTTGAGAAAGCTGAAAAACTTACAAATGTGTCTTCAAATTCTCCATACTTTGGAATTCAAAATAAAATTAATGGATTCGACTTCCGGTCCTGGAGGCAACAGGACGTGAGAGAGCGAGCTCTGCCTCCCACGCCTGAAACCCGCTTCTTGGGGGGCCCTTAGGGGCCGGGCAACCTCTTTTTGGGGAGCCCGCCATTTGAGGGCGGCTCGTCAGGGGCCACCGGCTGAATTCTAGGGCCGGGGGCCGATGCTGGCGCGCCCGAGGACCCTGAGAAAGCGAGGTGACTCAGGGCGAGGCCGTTTGAGGCTTGTCGCCCGGGTCAATGTGCCTGAGGGACTAGGGGCATGGTAAAAGAAGGACGGG